>LTAE01000706.1:0-44078 GCA_001647135.1 Pontederia paniculata
TACAAAATTGAATTTATAGGGGAGATGAACCTCCCGTGAGTTTTGACACTCAGTATGTAAATGATCATAAATAAGATAATCAATATGTAAAAGAATCATTAGTTGATAATAAACTTTAACAATTAAAAATATCTCAATAGAGTCGTCGTTTACCTTTGGCCTTTAACTTTACCTTTCAATATCCATATCCAATATATGACAAGAATAGCAATTTACACCCTCTATGGTGATGTCCTTTCATTTCAATATCATTATCCAATGGATGACATGAGTAGCAATAATCATGTGGGCCCAAAGTGAACAATATCTTGAATGGATCGGGGGTGTTACACTTATTCTACAAGTTTTTTTATTGTACTTCATTTTAGTCATAAATATATGATTAATAAATAACGATGACTAGTTTGGCCTTAATCCAACTGTGTTGATAAGTGGTTTTTACTTGACATTGTATGAAGTGATCTTTCAACCTTTAAATATGCGATCGAATAATATAAAAGTTTAGTTGTTTGACCCCCGGCCTTCCAAATTATTGAATTGTGCATGAGACAATGCGCGACACAAATATTGAAACCTTTCAATAAATAGACTAGCTTTCAAAAGTTATTTTTATTTACTTCAATATAATTGTCGTGTTTAAGTAGGTGATAAGAAATGGATTCGGAATTAATACAAATTTTCGTGGTTTCTACCTGATTTTGTACTATCTTTTTTTTTTACATAAGGAAAAGTCTTCAACAGCTCTTGTTGGGCCACCCTCTTTTTTAGGAATAAAAAAAGATCCAATCGATTAGGCCTCGACTTATAGAATCAAATGGAATGTCATTTTTATTGTTATGAATATAAACAGATTTAATATTAGTAAACTTAGTAACTAGAATAAAATAGGGAAAATACAAGCAACAAAATACTATTATTACATTAAGAATAGATTTAAAAAACAAGCAATAATATAATTATGCATGTAATCATGAATAATAAAACATATTTCATACAGTCATAAGTTGGGTTGGGTGTTGCACCTGTTCTCCCGCCTCACAATAATTTGTAAAAGATTCAAATAATTAAGATGTGAGTCTGAAAGATTGAACTCTCCTGCTTATAGCTAGTTTAAGTTCAGAAATGAAACAAGATAGGAGAAAAGTCTCAGGGATTCCGACCACTCGATTTGATAATCGTTCAAATTGAGATTGATATTCTAACACAGTTTCCACCTGTGTTAATTTCGTTAATGCTCCTTGAAAATCCTCAAACTCAGAAAGCCCGAATCTGACTTTTAAGGCTTTAATAAACTGCGTCCAATAACTTATCTGCTTATTGCGATGCATCCATTGATACCATTGTAAAGCTGGACCTTCAAAAGCAAACGCCACAACCGTAATCCGATCCTCCTCTGCAATCTCATAAAATTACAAGAACTGTTCGGCCTTAAAAAGCCATCCCAACGGATCATCGCCCCAGAATTTAGGAACTTCAAGCTTGATGTTCTTCAAGAAACCAGCCATATAAGATTGTTGTGAATTGCCCCATTTCTTGCAGAATTTGCAGTAGCTTGTGACTGAACACCATTTTCCGGTGCAGGATCTTGAATTTGCTTGGCCAACGTATCATAGTTTGAATGAAGAGTCTGAATGCCTTTCAGTGAAAGCAGTCGATTGATGCTCCACCAAAGCTTGAAGCTTGTTGACAGCCTCCTCCATGCGGGCCTATCGTGTTCCCTCCGCCATTGAAGACTTCTTAGCAGCTTGAGTCTCCAGAATGAATGATCAACAAGTGTTCGACAAAAAGACTCAATGAAAGCACCAAGAATGTTGCACCCGTTCTCCCGCCTCACAATAATTTGTAAAAGATTCAAACAATTGCCATCAATTACTGTGGAAGTCTTACTGTGCAGCCCATCCGTGCCGTAGCCCAAATGGCTCGTGCGTCGATGCTGGCCTCGGAAGCTCTGCTCGTGAAAATATAAAGGCGGATCGGCTATTTTTCTCTCTCCATAGTTGTCTAACCTCTCTCTCTCTCGTACGGCCGATGACGTAGAAGCCAGATCCAGCGTTCGCCACCAGATGTCGGAGGAAAGAAGATTAGAAAGATGGAAGGAATGAAACGGACGACGTACAAAGACGAATGAAGAAAGGGGATTCGAGCTCCCGCTCCGCTCCCGCCACAAAGGCTTTCTTATTTTCCAGATAAGTCCTTCTTTATTACATCCTCTCTTATTTATAGTTTGTTTTCAGTGAGATTTCACGATTTTCCTTTACATTTCTGTTAAAGTAGATGTGCTACCAACAATCCTAAAAGCTTAAGCCGATAGGAAGAGCAACATTTTTATATTTATATTCTTAACACTCCCCCTCACGTGTGGGCCGCCGACAACTTTGGTCCAACCCAAAGCCCAACACGTGGATAACTAAGGGAGGAAGTTAATTTTTAATACGAGCAACATCGAGGTTCGAACTCGGGACCTCTAGCTCTGATACCATGTTAAAGTAGATGTGCTACCAACAATCCTAAAAGCTTAAGCCGATAGGAAGAGCAATATCTTTATATTTATATTCTTAACAATTTCTTACATTATAAAGTCTTCAAACCGCGATGGTTTCCTCCTTCTTCTTTCCGCGTTGGTTTCGCTTGTTTGAGCCGCTATTTCTTTTCCGTCTTATTTTGTCTCCACTTCAATTGTTGCCGTTCTTGGTTTGATCGACGCCGTTGCTTCTCCTCCGTCTTCCCCTGTCTTTATTTATGCTTCTCCTGTCGTTTCTTCGTTTCCTCCAGCTGCAACTCCTGTTTCTACTGATGTTTTCGCTATTTCTCTTGCTTCGGATTCTGCAATTTCTGCCTCTGTTGTTTTATTTACTGCTATTTTTTCTTCTAAATCCCTTCTCTCTTCTATATAGTGATGAGGTATAACATTGGGTCGGAACAAAAACTAACATTTCTAATTTTTATTCAATCATAACCTGATTTG
Organism: Pontederia paniculata; assembly: GCA_001647135.1. Taxonomy (NCBI): domain Eukaryota; kingdom Viridiplantae; phylum Streptophyta; class Magnoliopsida; order Commelinales; family Pontederiaceae; genus Pontederia; species Pontederia paniculata. The sequence continues at coordinate 2,966 of LTAE01000706.1, forward strand.
AATTGAGTATATGTATGCAAGACTCGATTCCGACTCAATTGTTGTTCAGATCAGAAAAATTCCCAGAGTTTTTTGGATTGATCCAGGAGGCTCACCCCTATGCTAAATTATTTAGGATCAATATAATTATGAAAACATGAATAGACACTTCAAATAGACATGGGAAAGTTTATTTGATATTTTAATAATATTTTGAATTTTAATCAAGTTATAACTTTATATGACTTTTGTACAATGAGCACGAGGGGGTTAGGAGATATCCTACGAAGTCTCGGATGTGTTGAAACTCTTGAAATCTAGACGAATCTAATAATTATATATTTTTTTATTTTATATTGAGATTTCTTATATAAACTGTTTGAAAATTTAATTATTTTACATCTTGTATCTCTATTTTTTTTATGTAGAACATAACTTAATTAAAAATAAATCTCGTTAAATCTTACATTCTTTTTATGTATAATTTTTCTCTTTCGTCTACTTTCGCGTAACATGATATATACAATTTTGTTTGACAAATTCATCGTCCTCTTTAAATTCTACCTGCAAATATCAGTTAATAAGTCATTGAAAAAGTTTTAACAAGTTTGGATAATTTTTACTACTAAAAAATGAAAAGCTTATTACAAATTTAATAAAAAAATTCAGGCAAAACGACATGTTAACAACGTGGCTTTTTCTTTTCATTTGTATATAGACCGTTTCCACTTTCCACCTTAATCAGCCCTCTAATTCGGATCAATCCAAATATGGGCTATACGACATTTTTACCTGCATGTGCAAACATTGGAACACAAACCAAAATAAACAAATAAATAGCGAATACAAGATCGAATTCACAGTTCAAGAATTTTTATTAATAATGTTCCTATTGCGAATTGAATAATGGTAAACTTTGGGATAGTTAAACTAATAACCGTATATATAACAATTTAATATATTGGGGTGATGAAGGGAGATAAACTATAAAATTTGACTCATTTTTCTTATCATTAGAACACGAGAAATTCCAATTCCTCTTTCGTCTTCTCGATATGATTATTCTGCTGGATGTCTTAATGTTTAGTTTATGGGTCTTGCACCGGGCCTTAGTCCTCGGGATCTCTATTGCCTTAGTCACTGAGGCAGGCCTTGAAGTTGACTCATTTTTATAATGCAAAAGATTATTGGCATAAATACATCTTAAGAACTATTTTTTTATTGTACCGTGATGGAAGCGTCAACATTTGATTAATTTAATTATAGATATAAATTATTGGGTAAAAGGAGTATGTAGTTCAATTTTGAGTTGTCACTTGCTGCGCTAATAATAGATAAACCTACATATATTTGTACAATAGATATGATGTGTGTTGTATACTTCTTGCCCCTAAATTATTAAACATTAATCTCTTCAACGATATTAGTAACTAATTATTATCCAGCATGACACTACATCTAGAAAACAAAAAAAATATACCGATTAAATGAAATTGTGTTTGGATGCTAGATATTGTGTGTTAAAAATTTTCACTCATGTTTCGCCTTAATAAGGAGAAGGGATGTAAAGAAAAAAAAAGAAGAAGAATGCTATTAAGATTATCAACAATTTTGTTCGCCTTAATAAGGAGAAGGGATGTAAAGAAAAAAAAAGAAGAAGAATGCTATTAAGATTATCAACAATTTTGTTTTGTTGACAATATTTTGAATTTTAACTCAGTTGAAAGTTCATTTGTTATCTGAATTTGTAATAAGATCCAGAGTAAATGATTGGGTGTCGTTGTCGAAAAATTTTAGGGTCTATTATATTCGTAAATCAGAATTTTAATTTTTTTGATGAAATTTTCCTATTTTATGAGGAAGACTTCAAAGTTCTATATGAAAAAATTCTATCTTTTATTATGGAAATACATAAACTCATAAGGTTATTATAATTTCTCTGTGATTCTCTCATTAATAATGTTTTTGTCATTGTATAAAGACATAGTTCATATAGGAATGAACCTCTTAAATTTGGTTTATCTTCTCTCTCGTTTGATATTCTCACACGATCTTTTACTATCTTTGTGATGTTGTTCATATTTATGATCTTGCAATCTAGCTGGCTCTTTATGATTCTTTGTAGCCAGGCCTTTCACAAGACCAATTCCTTCAACTCTCTTACTATTCTTGTGATATCCACGTTAGGGTTCGACTTGAATATCATGCCATAGTAATGCAAAATAAACTTCAAACTGGCATGTTCCATTTGAAAATGTTTCTCCATAAAAAAAATGATCGAGATGTCATGAGACGAGTGACTTAAAAATGAAGTAAATCCAGGAGCATATTTGAACATCCCAAGAAAAGTTTCCAAGAGGTTTTGAGTTCTTTGGACACCCTTTCTGGCGCTGTGGCTGCTACGGATAGCCGGATGGATGGGGTTGCACCACATTTATGATCCTTCACATGGATGCATTCAATGCTCCCTCCCATTTAACACCTTCCAAAAGCTTATGACAATGGCAGCAGGTTCACATAAAAAAAGGCCCTTCCTTCCAGACTTCTTCTGTTCTCTCTCCTCAGGAAGAGCACTGTGATCGAAAGCGGAGAAGAGACAGAAAGAGAGAGACAGAGAAAATGAGATCAGGGTTGCAAGCGTTGGGCGTGGTTGATACAATCTATGAAGATGACCAGGAAGAAGATGATGAGGAGGAGGAGGAGGAAGAAGAAGAAAGCTTCAACTCCATGTCTCCAACTGCATCTGCCTTCTCCTCTGCAACCCCTCCTCACAATTCTTCTTGTTCTCCACCAGCATTGCCACAGCCTTCGTCTGATCTGCAAACCAGGGTCGACGCATGGTATGTAAATATTTTTACACTACGAGCTTCTGCACTTCTCATGCATATGATCGATTTCCAGAGCTTCATAAGCATGCATGCGAAGCATACATGTTAAAACTTTGAGGCAAATGATTTTTGTGATGCTGAGTAAATATTTTTCCTTTGATCCTTCAAAGGACGAAGGCTACAAGATGCAAGACTGACGTCGTTGTTCGTGTGCATGATCGTTGTTTCCATCTTCACAGGGTAAGACACTTATCTCATCACTGGTTTCAAGTTAATTTCTTCAATCAATTTAAGAGATGGTGTAATGCTGCTAACAAGCATTCTGTATAATATTTTACCACTAAAACCAAAGAAAAAAAAAAGATAAGATTCCCCAAGAACTGTGATCTCAGTATTTTAGTCAAAATTATTTATGTTTTGCTAAAAATATCCAGTAAAGGAAATGAGAGGGGTTTCTAAGTCTACCAAGTACCATCACATCAACATGAACAGCCCTTTGTCGATCGCCATCGGATCGAAATCGAATGGTCGGGATTTTATGTGGTCCATGATATAGTATCTGACAGCTTCCCCACCGCCAGCAGCACCCGTCATTATTTTTGTCGAACAATAAATATATCATTTATTCTACCGCAAAAAATATTAATGCGTTCATCGCATAATTAGTATTCCATTTTATTCTGCTGCCATATGATACGAAAAAACAATAATATAATATATTATGTAGAATAACAACTGTAGTTTGTTATTTAGTTTTTTTAGATAAATATTCGCCAAATGGCTTTTATTTTATTTTTCAGTTGCATCCAAAATTTTATATATCTCCAAAAGAGCCTTAGGTAACTGATATATAAATTTTGTTCTGGTCAGGAGCCGCTAACATCACGGAGCGGTTACTTTAGAAGGCAATTAGCCGAACACTCCTACGTAACCTTATCTCCACCGTCGACCATAACGGCGGAGACGTTCGCCGAGGTCGCAGCCTCCTGCTACGGCTCCCACGACCTCCCCATAACGCCTTCCAACCTCGTGGCCTTCCGGGTGGCGGCGGAGTGGCTGGAGATGGCGGAGGGCGACACCGTCGAGTGCCGCGGGATCCGCCAGCAGACGGAGAGCTACTTCTTCCACGAAGTCGCGACGGACAGCGTGACCGCCGCGGCGGTGCTCCGCTCGTGCGCGCCGTACCTCGCCGGAGCTCCGGAGGAGGCCGCTTCCGCGGCGGCCATGTTCGTCCGGTGCGTGGAAGCGCTCGCGGACTCCGACGACGCCGGGTGGCTCGACGACGTGTCCGCGCTCGCCAGCCATGAGTTCCTGCTGGTCGCGGAGTCCATGCGCGCGCGCTTCGCCCACGACCACGACCTCTTGTACCGTATGGTGGATCACTACTTCCAGGTACCATTTCCTTTGCTTTTTTTTTCTATAATTTTTTCTTCTGCAATATTATCATAAAAAATGAAAGATCAATTTTTTTGGCAGTGGAAATTTATGTTTATTTCGCTCATTATGATAAGAACATAGGACGTATGGTGCACACATTTCCGGTTATATTTAAATGATCACAAAAGGCACAAAAAAATGTATGTTTCATAGCTGGACAAATCTCATAAATGGTTAGTCCATGTACATATTTTTTTGACGTTAATTAATTAATACGAGCATCAAAATATATAACGGGACGAAAACCCAAATCGTAAAGAGACAAAAAAATGGCTACCAGTTGATGCAAAAGAAAAAAAAAAACTCATCAGCAACATTTATTGCGCATTGCCAAAAGGAATGTAGCAAGCATTGAGTGCATATGGGAGCAATCCCTCGACCTCCTGCGTTGTGTAGTGTTATTGTGGTCAGAGTCGTCTCGGTAAGTTTAGGTGGTGGTGGGGGTAGATGTCATTATGCCCAAGTTTGGTCCACGAAACACGTGCACGTGCACGGGCCTTAGCTGTAATAGAGTGTACGTATATTAGGTCAAGTGGGCTCCGAGTTGTTAAGACTTGGATATGACCACGACAACAGGGTTACAGGAGTAACATGTGGACACACAAGATTAGTTATAGGTAGGTTGTACTCAGTTGATTAAATGATTAGATATTTTGATTTCTGAAAAGAGAAATTAGGGTTTATAGCAATGGTTTGGAATATGATGCTAAATGATGGATAAATAATAAATAAAATAATAAAGTAAAGTTGTGTGAGAAATATTCCTCACAAATAAACGGCTGTATTTTACTCAAACCAAAAAGAATAATCATATTAAATCCTAATCTTATATATACAGATGCATAATCTAAGCCCTTTACTTTCACTAACACTCATTCAATTATAATTTGTTTGCATTATAATCCTAAACTAAATGATACAAAATTACCTATTGCAAACCCCATATCCAACATTACATTTTGTATCCTCCAAAGACAGTGGGTGCATTTTCAGACTACGCCGATCGGTGTCGACCCATAGCTTGTCCTCGCTCCTTGCACAAGAGGATTTCACAAAGGACCCCTCTCGCCTCCACCTCCAAAGCCAAAGAAAGTTACCACCTTGAGAGCCTACGGTGACAAAGCTAGTATTAGAATCTCTAATGAAGTAGCATTCACCTTCCCTCTTGATGGATTGTTTAAACATATTGTCAAAGTTCAATTGATGCCGGTAAGAAGAAAGGAGTGAAGTGTAAGGACTCGAGACAAAATGTCAAGGGTTTAATTTCATACGAGCAAAATATAGAGATGATCATGAGTTTATAAGTGACTATTCTCTTAATCATTCAAGAGCATTTTAAATTTGTGCGGACCACGAGTCCAAAATAAATAATTTGTTGAATGAGGTCGGAGGCCGGGGCGTTACAGAAGGTAGGATGTAAGGACTAAAAAAAATGGTCAAGAATTTAGTTCCACATGGACAAAACACGAAGGTGATTATGGACTTTTTCTCTTTCTCTTTTATTCTTCTCCTTTTCTTCTCCCTCAAGTTCTAGCATTGAACTAGGACCGAGTTTCTTATATGACTTGTGAGCAAATGAGAGAGAAAAGAGAGATATTTTTTGGTGTATGAACTTGTACAGTGAGAGAGTAAAAGAGTGAGTCACTTATAAGTGACTATCATTTTATCATTCAAGACATATTTTAAATTCGTACGGATCATGAGTACAAAGCGAACAATTTTTTTGAATAAGATCAGAAACATTACAAAAAGAATAACCATCAGTCACTAAGATTTGACAAGGGCGCTTCCCATATCATCATGATTTTAGTTCATTTGGGGTTAAAAAAATATCATTCCACAACTTCCACAAAGGTTGGATCAATTTTAGATGATTTGATAAGATATTATCCTTTTGTGATCCAATCCCCACATGCTCAGCAATTAAAATATTCAAAATTAAAAAAAAATCAAATGCTCATGAAAGATTTTCCAGAGTTGTAGACTGGAAGGACAAGAAATAAAATGATTCCCAGCTTCCACTTCAAGACCATAACAAGCATTGAGGATTAATGGGTCATCAAGTTTTATAATAGAATACAAAGGAGTTGCTTGTGTGCTTACTATGGTGGAAAGATTTGAATATTTGGACTTGGAGGGAGTAGAGCATTCCAAAGTTGATGGGTACTAACAAATTGATATTAATATCAGACTTGGGTACTAACAAATTGATATTAATATCAGACTTTGGGCGTCCTTGCAGTGTATGATAGTATCCTTAATTAGCATATGGATCTCTAGAGATGCGTAACTGGCCTCGTGCATTTTATAATGAAAAAAAAACTCATGAAGGTTTGAATGCCTAGAAATATGGATCCGATACTAGTAGCTTACAGTGTTCGAGTTTTCTTTAACATTTTAAATAATTGTAAGGATCTGATGGCAGATACGATTCCAAAAAATTATACCGCAAATGCACTCCGAACTGAATCTATGTACTCTTGCTAGGAATCATTGCATCAGTAGTTTCATTCTTGGTTACCTTGTTAAATCTTCATCAGTTGAAGTATACTTATAAAACCCAATAGAAATTAGGGTCAAATATTGTGTAAAGAGCTCTTTTACTTACATTCACATATAGATATATTAATGCTCTCAAACTCATATTACTAAATCGAGTGAGCTAATGTAATTTACTGCTTACACTCTTTATCCTCGTAAAAATATATTTAAAATTAATTCTTCTATAGTTCAAAATTATATTCATCTTTTTTTTTTACTAAATAACATTTTATCCTCAATTTCGCTTAGTATTATTTCTCACAAGGGCCTTATGTAGTTTAAATATTATTGATTTATTCGATTATAGTTGACCTGTCAATTAACTTTTTGGATGCTTTCTCTTTAGTGTATTTAGTACATTTTTTTCATTTTGGTCAAAATATAAGTTAACGAATAAACTATAAAATTTTGAATAAGAAAGTAAGGAGAGATTATTCTGATGAACAAATAACACAATTATTTATCACTTAGAATAACTATTAATTGGTAATTATATTAAGTTAATTAATATTGGCATGTGAAAATCCTACATGTTGATCTATTTAGCATGTTGTTCTTTGAGTAAAGTGATTACATAAATGGAATTATATTCACGTATATATGTCGATTACTAAAAGCTCATATTATGGATCGGAACTACGGCAGAACCACAAAGGCGGCCTGACGGAGGAGGAGAAGTCCCGGATTTGCCACACCATCAACTGCGCCAAGCTCTCACAGCACCTGCTCATGCACCTCGTCCAGAACCCGCGCCTCCCGCTCCGCTTCGTCGTCCAGGCCATGCTCCTCGACCAGCTCCACACCCGCCGCTCCTACTTCGCACCTAACTCCGGCTCCGCCGCCGCTGCCGCCCCGCTCAAGCAGCCGTCGAAGACACCGGCAGCAGCTGAGGTGGTCGGAGGAGAAGCGGGCTGAGATTAGCTCGGCGAGGTCCGCGAGCTTCCGTATCGTGCGGCGCGAGAGCGTCGACGAGGACGAGGGCCCGGCCGTGGTGGGGAATTCCGGGAGATCGTGCAACGGGAACCCCGGGAGGGGCGGGCGCGGGTTCGGATGGAAGCTGGTGCACGGGTTCAAGAGCATGTTTCGGAAGTCCTCCGGCGGTGGCGGCAACTTCGTCACCGACGGTTCAAACCTCGGCGGTGGCGACGGTGAGGCGGTGGAGGTCGTAGTTAAGGACAGACGGGTCAAGCCTGGTCACAGGAGATCTGGATCCTTTGCCTAACGAGTGATAAATACAATTATATTTTTGGAATATGTTCTGATCATTTGAGTTTTTTTTTCTCTCTTTATATTTTTTTCGGGAAACAAAATGTTATGTTATCTTCAGTGTATCTAATTTTTAGTGCACGATTTTATGATTTATTGACATAATTTGTTAAATGTTATGGCCGAGTTTTTCTTTTTCCGTAACAGAAAGGAAACAAATGTAAAAAGCCCTAGAAAAGTTTAAATAAATAATATTATACCGAGTACAAATGTAAATATAAATCTTCCGGAACGTTAATATAAAATAGAAAAATGCATCTATCGATCTTTTGAGACCTATCGCTTTGAAGTAACTTTAATGATTTATGCGCCCATTTTAGTTTTGATATTTTAAATTTAACTGGATTATCTCATGTTGATTATTAGCGTACATCAAACAAGAATACATTGTGACTACTTTTACAAGAATGAATTCAAATTTGAGTAATTATTATACTTCATCCTCTTCGGCAACGAATCCACAAATAAATACGTCTTTATCCCCAATCACACAAAATCTTTTAGTGATAACGCATTTAATCAAGGAAAGATGAAAAATAGTTTTACATAAATATTTTTTTAATAAAAAGTGAAAGCCAATCTGTTTCTCTTCGTCAAAACTAATTTATTTCAAATTAAATTAAATCGACACTAAACAATATCTTATATTATCTTTCCTCCTATTGATACATATTTTCTTTCCTCTACCGTTTCACTCCTCAATCCAAATAAATACTTCAAAAAGTTGGTGCAATAAAACGAATTTTGTTTAGGGCTTGTTTGGCTTAGCTGATAAAAAATATCTGATAAGCACTAATGCTGATAAGCAATTTAAGTGCTGATACTTATTTTAAAATATAAGTAGTTACATGTTTGGATAAAAGTGCTGATAATATCAATAAGTAGTTATAATGTTTGTTAAAATAAATATTGACTAATATACCCTTAAAGTTATATGATAACAATATTAAAAGATATGGATAAAAGAGTAATATAGTTGGTTAAAATTAATAAGTCAACAACTTTAAAAATAAGTAGGGGGGACCTGCTTATTTTTTTTCAACTTAAAAGTAATTATCTAATAACTTATAAGTAAATATTTTTAGTTACCAAACATGGAGATATTCTAAAAATTACTTATAAGTAGTTTTAACCTACTTATAAACTTAGCCAAACAGGCCTTAGTCATCGAATCAAATTTAAACTTAATAAATAATTAATTATTGTTTACTCTTTTAGTTAACTTTTTTTCCTCCAGCGGTCAGTTCATAACAAAATAGTTTTTTTTCAAAATACCAAAATAATAAATCATCATCCATGAAATTCGAATATATGATTAATTGATTTTTCACAAGAGAAATATGAAATCATCTTTACATGGATGTATCCCGTGCACCGCGGGCTTGGGCCATGCTGTGCCTTGCCGATAACATGTTGGTTTGACGAATGTAATGAGACCCTTCCGAATGTACTTCTGCTTGTCATTGATGATTATTTACGGATTTCATTTAAGAAAAAAAAGAACGCGATTTATTTGTAAATTATTTTAAATTTGATTATGAAACTATTAATATTCTCTACTTTTCATGCAATCTTTTTTAACAGTATGTGAAAACAAAATTGCCCAAAGGGATTGGATGCCATCTGAATTGAAACTAGAGTAACTAATTAGGTAAGAGTTCCATGAAATCCGAGTTTCAAACAAGCTGGGTTAAAATTTCGGATATCTATTAATTTTTCTGTGAGGAGAATATAAGGATTTGTTTGGATTATGTTATTAGGAGGAATTATATGGAAGATAGATAGGTGGAGTAAGCTAAATCGTATTTGAATAAAAAAAATTATAAGGGTCGCTTAGATGGGCGACTCATATTTTTATTTTTCAAATATTTTATTTCATCAAATTGACAAAATTATTCGTTTAAATAATTTTTTAAAATTATGTCAAAATTTATTTAAAATATTATTTTTAATTATGATAGAGAAATATTTGATTTGAGTTCATTTATTAATTTAACTTTTTCTATATTATTTAATAATTATATTTGTTTAATTTTTTTATTTATATTTATTTTTTTCTCGGGTTAATTTTTTATTATAATATTTAAATTTATTGAATCTCATAATATTTTCATTTCAACTTAATTATTTTTTTATTCAATTTGAGATAAATAATTTTTTATGATCATTTGAACAATATTTTTATTAGTGTAACGGTAATATTAATTTTTTTCACTATTTTTATATTTATCTCTCATCTTCGATTTTTTTATATTTATTTTTAAGATAATAAAAAATTAAAAATATTGTGAAAAATAAGCAAAATACATTAGGATAAAATATACTAAAAATAAGAGAAAAACGTATAAGAGATATAAATAATGATAAATATATAAATATTATGATAAATAAAAAAAATATAATAATATTATATTCATTAAGGTCATAAATAATTATATATAATAAAGGGTATAAATAATTTTTATTTAAATTATTCAAATATTATTTAGTTTAATTCATCCACCATCATAAAATTTTATTCAAATATGAATTTAATAATAATCCACGATACTCCGTCGTCCCACCTTATACTCTACCATCTCATTTCATCTCTTAACTAATTAATTTTTAAATAAAGCCTAACAGTTGAATCAAGTAACAAGGGACGTAGGATGAGTTTTTTAAATTATTAGCATATGACTACGATGTTCGAATGGACGTGATAAAGACTAATTAAGATGACACTTTTAAAATTTAAATTTAGAATTGCTAATTTTCACTCCTCATAATATATAATCTCGCTAATTAGCAGTGCATTGGTTAATCGATGTAGGGTAAGTTTTAATCGATGAAATTAATTTATTTACCAAATTTTAATTGATTCGTCGAACGGAATTATCCAATTTATTTATTTTTATCAACGAATACTTATTTGTGTTAATCAAACATATTTGATCGGTTCGATTAATGAATAAAAAGTGATAAATAATCAAAATTATCTATTTTTTTAAAAAAGATCTTACTTATTTTTTTAAAAAATTAATTATTTATAAGTTGCATATTTTGCATTCTTTCTATTTTCTTATTGGTACCTCTTTATATTTTTACAGGAGAAATATTGTATATATTCTTATTAATAATGTTTTTTTCACTGTATAATAAGTTTATCTCCATAATATTTTTTGAATCATGTTTTCTTTAATTCTGTTTTATTTCCAATATTAAAATTTAAAGGTCACTTATTTTGAACATGCATTTTATTTTTGTTTAAACAAATTATGTGTCATAATACTTTTTTGCAACAGCTAAATGATGAGTTTACCGAACTGAGTAAAAATTATATCGAGATAATATATAATTATTCAAGAATCGATACGATCCGGTTAATCGACTTATTCGATCACTTTCCAACTATGATTTTTTCCTGTGATAAGTTTTATTCTTTCTATATAAATTGTTTAAATATTAAAATGTGAACTTATCGATCAACATAAAAATAGAAAGTATCCTTGCACAAAAATATCATTTCTTATAAAGTAGAATAATGTAATATTGTGATCCGTCACAAGCATTCGATTTGGTGTTCCACATTTGTTCGTAATAAAACATATGACTTTCGAGTCATTGCTTACGTAACTTGTGGTGTTAAAAAAGGGCCTAAATAGTTTTGCAACTTGTTTGAATTATTGATCCTTGCCATCTTGTTTGCGGGCAATTTGACATTCTTGCATTCCAATTGATAAAATGTACGATCACCAGTTAACAATTCAGTACAACTTCATTGATTGTCAAGTCACAATTCTATCATACCACCTTTCATTAGATTCAATTTATTCCGGAACCAAAATTTAATAATCTAATTTATACTCCATTTTCTTAATTCACATAGAGCATCTTATTCTTGAGGAGCCCATAAACTTGGTTATCTCAATTTTACAAGTCTAAAATAAAGCTCTTTTATTAAAAAGTAGAAAAATAAAATCTTAAATATTAATTTTATTTTCCAATCAGTGAGATCTCAGGATCCCCACAATTAAATTATGTAAAACATATAAAACTATAAAGATAGATCTTTTTTGTTTTTTTTTCACTATCAATATTTAACTAATTTAATGAGTAGAAATCTTAATTAAATTAGTAATTTTAAGAGCTATTGGTTATTTTATCTTGCACAAAATTTTAGAAAGTCAGTTGCACCTCCAAACGCATGTAGACGACTTTGTGAAACTCGGTACCAAAGTTGATGAAGACAATGATTAAATGCTGCAAAACTGGTGGATTCTCCATTCACATCATTGACAAGTGCAGTGACGGAATACTCGAACGCCATTAAAGACATCTTTTTTTTTTCAATTTCTTAATTTCGTGTGTGTTCTTTTTTGGTGTTACCAAGAGCATCCACATAGATGGAGTGCCATTTGTTGATGTGTTTTTGATAACAATGCAGTGTGGTGCCCTCCACGCGGCCAAACCATGTCAGTGGCAACTGACAAGCTCCCAACCTTGCCTCAAAATATCATAAAATTAATATTAGTAGTTTTAATGATATAATTAAATGATAAACTGTTAATAATATTAGTAGTTTTAATCAAATGTAATTAAAATTTATTCCTTTTATTTTCGTCCAAAAATTAGATATTAATTATATACTATAATTTTAGATATCGACGAATGTAGACTGAAAAATATTACAAAGTTCTTTTATTATTTGGTTTTGTTTTTTTAGCCGTTGAACACAATTTAATTTATTTATTTTATTAAGTCCATGTAGTAAAAAAACTACTAAAAATATAATTTAAAGATATTATTTTTGATCGATTTAAATTTTAAGATTATTGATAACACATCTAATTTAATATAGTATCAAAGAGTCAAAATTTAAATTTAAAATTTGATACTATTTATATTAAATATTTTTTTCATTTTTTGAAGTTTGGACTATATCGAATTTATCATTGGACCATAAGTGAAAAATTAAAAATATAAATATAAAAAATAATTACTTTTCTTATGAATTTTCAAAGCCTTGATCGTTAAGGGATAGAAAAGAAAAAAAAGAAGGCGGTATTAATATTTAGTATAGGATTTCGTAAGATGCCACTTAAGAAAGGAGATCCTCAATTACATATTTATGACAATTTTAGAATTTAATTATGAGATATGCCGATTCTAAAATTTAATCGTTGAACTCATTGATATCCTTCTTTGCGCAATTGTTTTCCGCTAGCATAAAGAGAGGCATGTCATTTTTCATTTTCCTGTTATGTTTCTTTTTAGTAATTGCTGAATTTAATATATAATTAAGCCCATTTAGATAAGGATACTAAATAATGATGTTCATTATGTGGTTACCACTCAAAATATTAATATATTAAAAAAATCGGATCATAATAAATATCTAGAACCCCTATTTATACCTGATAAGACTTCAGTCTCCCGATTTGATTTATTACATAATAAACAAATATTTTCTCATGTCATTTATTGTGAATCAATTTATTTGTTTATTCTCATTTATTATGATATACGCATAGTTTTGTAATATAGTTAATTTATGCATATATTTTATTACCTTTTCTTACTAGCATGTGATTGTCTTAACAAAAATATAAAAGGTAAAAAAAAACTAGGCCACTCCAAAATGAAGGTTTTTGTCACGGACTAGGCATGAAAATTTTAAGGCCGCTGCTGCCGGCGCAGGAGGGTGTCGGAGAGAATTATGACGGGAGCTCGGTGTGGCCGTAATTGCCGTCGACACGTGGAGTTGAAGAGCCTACCAAAACTATCATCTCCTAACTTGGATACCAACTAATTCTTAATAGTGTAATTAAAATCTTGCTATCTTTGATAGATGTCAAGAGTTTAAATCTTATGTGAAATATAATTTATTTTTTATTTTTTATATTAGATTAATGACCTCTTTACGTAATAAAAAAAATATCTGAACTTGAGTCAATTCTCGTCCACGTGTCGTCTCGACCGATCAAATATGTCAGAACACCCCAATTCAGCTCTAATTTTTTCCATTTTAATAATAATTAATATCGAACTCTGAATTATTAATATTTCATTAATTTAATGTTTAAATTTAAACAGAAATAAAAAATAGGTTTTAATTAAATTAATTATTTTAAAAATTGAATTTAAAATTATTAACTTTTTCCGTCCCTCTAAAATACTCGTTAACCTATATAGATTGTACGCAAAAGTTGATATTCTTTTATAATTTTCGTTATTTGTACTTAGCCATGCGATTATTTTTTAGGAGAAATAGCCGGATTTATTATATCGAGTAATTTTTATTCCAATTATAAAATGAAGAAATAAAGTACATATAATCCCCTACATATACTGATATGAAATGTAGAGACTAATAATCCAGCGAGTAGCTATTAAAATTATGTAAAGATTTTTTTTTCGTTGTTGCTAGGAGAGATTTATACTTTTTATGCTCATCACTTTGAATTAGCTTAGACAGAATTCAATTATCTTTCGAATATCAAGATTTTTATATAAAAAAACTTATGAATAAAGGGAGCGGAACAATAATTTGATTTTTTTTTTCTTTTGCTCATATTGATTAAGATAATTTTAACATATCTTTTCCTCACTTTTAATTCATTATTTTCTTAATTAATCCCATGACGCTATATCTTTAATATTAATTAAACAAGACCATGATAACAAATTAAGATGGTCTTTAAATTTATATGATAAAATTACTAACTTATTGTACTTTTTTATAATTCAATCCAAAGTAAAAAAACAATTTGTGCATATACTTATATATATACGCTTAAATTATGATATAAGAAAAGAAATAAAAACATAACGCTCAATTATTAGGATGAGAATAAAAGCCTCCAACCTGTCAAACAAGAAAAGGTAATTGAATATAAAGCTACTGAGTACTGGCCCAAAGCTGTAAACCGTTGTGTCGCAAGCTCCCTCTACCACTGTCACATCCCACGTGTTTTTTTCTCTTCGGTATTAATCTGACATTTAAAATGACATTACTTTTTTATTTGAAAAAAATGAGTTTGCATTGTTCGCAAACGTCTCCTTATGACCTTAATTATAAAATTGTCTTCAAGCTATTTCTAAATTATTAAAAAAAACATTTTTTCTCTTAATACCCAGCGTTCTTTTTCTAAAATTAAAACTTTTTTGTTCATTTAACTATATTGTATTCCCTTTTGTTCGGATTAAAAAAAATTAACGGTAAGCTGTCTGTTTTAGTAAGTTTTATCTTATATATTTAATAATGTTTCTATATACCGATGAAGGGTAAAATATAATTATTTAGATAAAAGAAAATAAAAACATAACAGAAAGGCGATAGATTAAAATGAAAAGGTCAGGCGAAGGTAAGCATGTATTTTTACATTTTAAAGATACTAGCAGTAATAACTTATTCTAATTTTTACTAAGTAAACTAGTAAAAACTTTTCTTATGTTTCTATTTTTATAATATTAATTGGCTGATAATTAACTGTTCTTTCACCAAAAAAAATAATTAAATTGTTCGGACTTTGGTAGAAAAAAATTTAAACTCCAGATATGAAACATCGTAGCACGTGTTCCGTATATACATAAATTACATGAATCCCAATCTTCTATTCCGTCACCGTCTCATTATAAATTCGCCGAGATCCAAATGAATCTGCAACCCCTGTCGACCTCCTCCTTTCACTAGCCTTCCAATGCTCGCCAGAGCGCCGCTGCCGCCGTGCTCCGGCGCCTCGCAGGCGCTTCGCCTGACGCCGCCGCCGGCATTATCGTTTCCGAAAGACTCGTCGGTGTCCCCCGGTGCTCGTCGGCCGCGTCGCGTTGGCCTGCCCCGGATTCGGGCGCTGGCGCCGGCGGAGGAGTCGTCGGTGGTCGGGTTCGTCAGCAGGAATCGAGGTAATCAAGCTCGATCCTTTCTTTGTCCTCTACCGTAGAGTTGGGATGGATAGATGGATGGAATCCTTCTTTATGCCACACGCCAAAAAAGCAAACTTGTCGAATATTTTTTTGGATTGCCGGTCGAAAAAAAAGTGAAATTTGTAATCTTTTCAGCTTTATTTTGTGTGTTTACTAGTGATCGCTTGCTAATGTTGATGTGTATGGGGTTAATATCCAGTTTTTTTTACCATAAGAAAAAAATGATATTTTTGATGTTAACAAGAGGTGGAGAGGTGGGTGGGGTCTTGATGAGTCGACAGGAGGATGGAACTGGTGTCGAACATGTTTGAAAGGTTCCAATTAAGATTCTTGTCGTTTTCTTTTGCTGGGAAGGAACAATTTTTAAAAGTTATCACCAAGAAATTGGGATTTTTTTGAGATTGGTGGATAAAATTATCACCAAGTCATTGTGTGTTTGAACAAGTTAACAAGCTGTGAGAACCACTTGTAAAAGACCACAAGGAGCTGAACAGGTAAACCTGTTTGCCGACGGAAACTTTTGCTCTGCAAGTTTCAGCAGGTATGCCTTTTGAATTTACAACATCGGCTTGCCTGATGGTTCAATTTATCGTTCTCTCTTTTCTTCTTCCAAAAGATATCATCATAACACAGATTTCTTTGCTAAGGAAATATGTTCCATTTGTCGAAGAACGTTTCCCTTAAACATATCTTTTTTCAGAGGAAAAAATTCTTCCTCTTCCTGGTCTTTGCCCCCGTTTTTTTTGCATTCCTGAATTAAATTGATTCAAACATGACGGGAAAAGATCTGTGATCTCTGTAGTTTGGTGATTCCTAAGGTTGAAAAGTGATGTTTATCCTCAGATCTTCTGGAAATTAATTTAGCTTTTAGAATTTGCATCATCTAAATGTTTATCTGGACCAAACATGCCACATTCGTGGTTCCAGATACTTAAAGCTTGCAGGGATCAGAGTTTCATGATCGTTTACAAATCTAGCTGCATGTTAGTGTAGTATGTATCTGATCTCCTTTATTGATGTAGGAACTAACAGCGTTATTATGTCAACCATCGGAAAGTCATCAAACATTGTATGGCATGAATGCCCAATTGGGAAACCTGAAAGGCAAAGATTACTGAACCAAAAAGGATGTGTCATATGGATCACAGGTCTCAGCGGTTCAGGTTTGCCTCTGATCAGTGTACAAGCTGTGTCATATTTTTTTCTTTTTGGTTTTTTTCACAGTTCAGCAAACCGAGTTTCATAATATTTAAATGACAAATCTTTATTGGCAGAAAAAAGATGATGCAAATGTTGATATCTTGTGAATTCTGTGTAGCTTTCCAGATTAACCATCTGAAACTTTTCCTCAAAAGATTAAAGAGCTGAAGATTCTTTCCTAGATAAACGAGTCAGCATTTGTTGCTTGAGGCGATAATATGCTTTCAGTTAAGACTATATTTCCATCACATAAAAATGTACATTCTCGATTATCCTAGCAGAAGCAGTTATGTTCCTACAGAAAATCCATGCCAAGAAATATTAATGTCCTAGAAAGATTTATCCATGTGCCTTCAGTTCTTAATGATTTCTCTCCTTTTAATTTTAAAGTTTTTCGATGTTGGTAATTCATATTGATTTATATAGGTGATGAAAAGATGGATCAATTGTATTAGTTCTCTTGATCCAGAATCAAAATCAGCGTTATCTGGGCAATATCATGCCACAGTTTCCTGAAAGCATCTTTAAATGATTTCTCATGGTTCACCATTGGTTCATAAATCTTCTTTTAAGAAATTCATAAATCTAATCAGTATAGTTTGCTCATCTTGAAAAGCCATTATATCCCCACTTTAATATCTGTGAAATCATCTTTCAGGTAAAAGCACACTTGCATGTGCTTTGAGTCGAGAGTTGCATTACAGGGGACATTTAACATATGTTCTTGATGGAGATAATGTTCGACATGGTCTAAATCGAGATCTTAGTTTTAAAGCTGAAGATCGTGCAGAGAATGTGCGCAGAGTTGGTAGGTAATTTCTTGTTCGGGATATGATTTTATGATCGAGGTTTCCACATCAGGTGTTGCAAACATTTTTTTATCTGACAGTTGGTTCATGAAATTTATGGGTATGATTAAGTTTCAGAGTCTTCGTTTACTGTATCATACTTGTGTAGACAATATTTTTCAAAATAAATAAAATGCTGCAGAGAAGGAAATATATTCATATAATATCCGTTTGTCTTTAGATTTGAGAAAGATTTTTAGTACAAATTCTTGGCGATATTAGGAGGCCATATAGATTTAACTACTTTTTCCTTTTTGCTCATTTGAACTGTCATTTAACAGGGGAAGTAGCAAAGCTCTTTGCTGATGCTGGTATTATTTGCATAGCTAGTTTAATATCTCCATATAGGAAAGAACGGGATGCATGTCGCACTATGCTATCAGATTCTTCATTTATTGAGGTAATTTCTTTACTAATAGCCATCCCAATCCCTTTAACACAAGTTGTTTTATGCGACTGAAGAAAAAAATAACTGAACTGCTCAGGTTTATATGGAGATACCCATAGAAGTGTGTGAATCAAGAGATCCAAAAGGCTTATATAAGCTTGCACGAGCAGGGAAGATCAAAGGTACAATCTAGAGAGTATTAACACCATGTATAAATAGATAGTTGATGCTGAAAAATAGGAAATAACACTTTTCTCGGTCAAAATAACATTTCTATTTTACTATCTAGGTTTTACTGGCGTAGATGACCCGTATGAACCACCACTGCAGTGTGAGGTAATTCTCAATTAACTTTTCGGTCAAACAAGATTAGATGCAACTGATTTTGTAATTCCCCTTTTGTTGGCGTGTGTATGCATGTGTTCTAAATTTTCTTAATCAGATATATAAATTATAGGGATTCTTCCCAGTATCCTTCATGTATGCACACTCTTCTCTAGATATGCCCACCTTGTAGCTTTTGAATGGTAATCACTCGGAGGCTTAAAGCCATGTTCAGATTTGACCCTTTATATTTTGAGCTGTCAACTCATATATTGATAAATTCCTAATCTTGCATGGAGTAAAAACCTCCATTTAATTTTCTTAATGAAACCATAATGTGACTAGTTACACCTCATATTTTCATGGATCATTATGTTATAATTCTTCAATCTGAAATTATGAACCCTAAGAAACCAACTTATTGAAACTTTATATGCCACATCTCTTGGTCTTTTTTGACGTTTGAACAAGTTTCTTTCAGTGCTTCATGTATGATTTCATGCACATGTTTTTGTTCTGGTGATTCTTCATCATCATATTTGGAATTTTACCGTTTGGTACACAAAGTGAGTCCACATGTCAAGTGCTTAACCTGTTGATTTCATGAATATCAGATGTGTTACTCCCTTCACATCTTTAGTCTTGTTTGTTTCATGAATCAATTTTTTTCTTTCTTTCATGATGCTTATCTTGTTTTTGCTCTTTTTGCTCGTCAAGATAAAGTTCAGCAAAATCTGATTATACATCTGCTCTTTCAGATAGTAATACAACAAAAAGATGGGAGGTGTCCATCTCCAAAATCCATGGCCGACCAAGTTATATCTTACCTCAACAAGAATGGATTTCTACAACCTTAACATTACTCGATGCTCCAGCGAGTTGATGGATCTAGTGCAACTGCCTCTTGGAGTTAGATTCTACAATAAATGTCAAAAGTCTTCTTACTCTAACTTGATATTGGCATTGGCATTGTATGCTCAAGAAGGGCTCTTATATACAGTATGGCCAGCTTGTAAGGTTTTTCTGATGGTGTTATCAAAGACAGTTCTATCCTTTAACAAAAGTGAATAAACGGTCTATGTTCAAGATCAATGTTGAAGTTGATCTTCAGAGAAGATTTTCCTTCTCCCTATAGGCCCTCCGTTTTGGTTAGTCAAACACTGAATTGATTTGGTTGTATGAGAACTAGAATACAATTTGGTTGTACGTATCGTCATTATGTAAATTTGTATATTGATCCAAAGTTTTATGCTAGAATAAAGTGATGACATGTATTCTTATCTTTTCAGCCTGTCAGGATATATACTATGGAACATGGAATATGGATTACTGTTTGCTACTTGTTTTGTTGTCTTCTCGAGTCATCATTTTTCAACAACTATGATAGGATTTAATCAGGACTAGGGAAAATCAAGATAGTATGACAGAATTTTTTTTTCGACCAAAATTATTAAAATCTAACTAATTTGTCGGTCTGAAAAACTTTTATTTTGTTTATAGATTTGGAGAAACTTTGTTATTTTGAAATGTAATTAATTTACTTAATTGCGAAAACTAAATGACTAACTTTTTTCGTGTACAAATTTGATAATTCTTCAATCTGAAATTATATTTGCTGTGTTGTGCTTCAACTTTCAAGTCGCATTAATCAACCACTTTTGCTAGTTATTCACTGCTTTCATACTTGTGGATTAGAAAGAAAGAAAAAGTTCGAAACTAAAGAAGAAATAATAAAAATACTTGTTAAATTAAGATGAAACATTTGATCTTGCAAAATTCAATCTTTGGTCAATGGCAAGCATGGAAGGCACTTATTACTCGAGCCACTAGGACAACATTAAACATACATCTTCATTGCACGGACCAAACACTATATGCTAGTTAGCAGGAAGGTACTCAAGCCACTAAGACAATATTAGACATTCATCTTCATTGCACATGCTAGTTCCACTAGCAACTCAGCAGCTCAAACAACAATATCATACAAAAATACTTAATCCTACACGTGCCAAACTGAAAGAGATGCGCCTATGGCTCCAAGAATACAATGCCAAAGTTATGCACTCTCTACCATATTTAAGTGCTATTCCCACTTTAATTATACACAAAATTTATGAAAATAAGGACCAATAGAAATAAAAATAAACTTAACTTTAACTTCAACTTTCATAAGTGTAATGAACTTGGTATCACACGAGTCTCCAAAAATAAAACTAATATTGGTAAGAAATAACTAATACAACTCCACAATTATAAAAAAAATGATAACTAGAGAATATATGATATGTGCTACCTAGTGTCATCACGAGAATCATCCATCGTGCATATCATCATACTCACCTAACATGATAAATTGCCATTAGAACGCCAATGCAAACCGAGAAAATTCTCCTACGAACAATGATGTTGAGCACTTAAAGAAATGAACAATTGAACATAAAATACATAATATAATAAATCATGCATAAACATTAACCAATGTCGATAGTATAATACTTTTTCTTTACTTTGCTATGTTTTTTGTTTACTTTTCACTATGGCAATGTTGTAGTTTCATTGTGTTGCATTACGATTTTTGTACAGATAATATGCCTTGGTTAAGAGTAGATTTTCAAGACTTTTCATTTTTTTATGTTTGTTATTATAGAAAGAACTCTTCATTTATTTAGGAAATGCAATATACTTTTATATACAATGGTCAATGATGGATTAAGTTATGACAAGTACCCTTTTTTAGAAAAATATTGCACTCATTTAGTGGAATCATTTTTGTTGGATACGAGGAGGGGGCATGCACAATAGGAACAATGTCATGAAAATTTGTAATTTCACTACATTCATAGCTGCACTCTCTCCCTTCAATTTAATAAATACGATATGATGTGATGGTCTCCTAACAATAAAGTTACATTGTAATGCCAAATTGAATTAAGATCTTGTTGATGAGAAAGATTTACTAGAGGTGTATTATAAAGCAAAGTTGTGCTAAGTTGTATTGAGTGTTATTTATTATCATAACTTTTGTTGTAGTTATGTTTAATGTTCTTCCTTAATTATTATTGTCATGAAAAATTAATTGTAGTCTTTCCTAATTGTAGACTCTACAATGTGTTATTTCTTCCTTACATCATCACACTTCTTTTGGTTTATTTTGGTGTTTGAATATGTATACATGTGCATATGCTTATTTACAATATATATTATCCTTTCTCCATGAGTTTTCAATTAACACATATATGGATGGACATGTAGTTGTTCGTCAGATTGACTTAGTTTACATTTATGACAAGTTTACAAAGAATTTCTTACTTTGAATACAGTGAATTCTTTACTATAAGAATACAATTAAAAAGTGCACAACATAATGATTAAAACATGTTACTCATTACCGTTCAAATATCATAGATACTAATGTGTGCCATGACATTCCAAATATAAGTATCATTACTAGTCATTACAAAGTACAAAGCATCATCCCATATAACATTGAGCAAAGTAGTGGAATGCAATATGATACATACTACATACATCCATTGTAGGATCTAGAATGGCACCAAGAGGGGGGGAGAGTGAATTGGTATATTAAAACCTTTTACTTTCTTTACTTAAATCTCTCAGTTTTGGCGTAGCGGAAGCAAACATATACGAATATGAACAAGCAGAGAAGAGAGTAAAGAGAACAAACACACAACAAACACAAAGTTTGTTATCGAGATTCGGCCGAACTCCTGGCCTACGTCCCCGCTCCGATCTTCTCCACGAGATCTTCGGAGTTCACTATGTCCTTCTTCAAGGGCGAAGGCTCCCTTACAACTCTCCTTTCTTTGTACTGAGGACAAGGAGAACAACCTCTTACATGTAATCGCTCAAGCTCTCTTGGACCCTTCTCACAAGGGGAACTAAGGCTCTCGTTCTAGCACTCTTAGTGATTTACACAGTTTGCCAAAGTTAGCCTCCCAAGACTCTTGAGATTACATTTATACTCTGCACTACGACCTAATTCTCTCTCACAGAAAACTAGCCGTTAATGCAAGTACAGTACCTTCACCTACTCCTCCGGTCACCCGCTGCTCCAGCTTCGGTCGACCGCTCCTTCGGTGAAGTCCCCACTTGAACTGCTGCCAGATGCTTCGGTCGTCCACCGCTCACCTCCGGCCGTCCGCAGCTTCAAGTGTCGAAGTCTTTCCCTCAGTCAAGCATCTTCGGTCGTCCGCCACCTCCTGTGGCCGACCGATCTTGACCTGAGTCCTTCTCTTCAACTGAGTGTTGGTCGCCCGCTGAAAACCTTCAGCCTCCTGGACGTCCGCTTCTCCAACTTGAAGAGATCGGTCAAGCTCCACCGGTCGCCCGCGCTTCGTCTTCGATCGACCGATCTTGACCTCCATCAGCTTCCACTCCTCTATGGTCATCCGTTGACTCCCTTCAGCATCCTGGACGCCCCACCTCTGAGTGAAGCCGACCGTCAAGTTTCAACGGGCGTCCGCCACCACATGTGGTCGACCGTCCTTGACATGTCCGCCAAGCCTCCTGGTCGTCCGTCACCTATGGCTGACCTCTTGTCTTCCTGGACCGTCTTCCAACCGCATCGGTCGTCCGCTGCCTTCAATATCCTGGGCACCACGTCTCGCAAGATGTCCGCCAAGCCTCCTGGTCGTCCGCCACCTCCTGTGGCCGACCGCTTGACATCTTAGACCACCCTCGACAACCCTGGTCACCCGCTGAACTCCGCAGCCTCCTGGACACCGCTTGCCTTGAAGACTCCTGACAAGCTTCCTGATCGTCCGCCACCTCCTGTGACCGACCGCTTGACACTGTCGTTCCCGTATCTTCAAAATTTAAAATAAATATTGTATGTGATTGAATCGCGCATGAAGAGTATGAATTGGTTCTCGGTGAATTGGCCCCTTGTCGTGGGGGAATTGAGTTCCTTTAAGGACAATGGTAAAACATGTCCCTACTGATTTAACAGGGTTCCTTTATGAATAAGTGCAAGTGAGTTCCTACTGGTTCAATTGATAATTGGGTTCCTTTAGGAATACCTGCAAAGGGTTCCTGCTGGTTCAATTGGGTTCCTTTAGGAACAATGATCGCTATTGTATAACGGTTTTTCTTCAGGCCTAGCTAGTCGTAATGGCACTTGGGGAATAAAGCCAATGACCTTCATGATTGTTAAAGGCTCACAATTGATTGTTATAATTGAAAAAGATAATGAATCTTAAGTAAATATTGAATTGGGCTTGAACCTATTGAACAAAGATTAATAGAGCTTTACTACTTAGCAATGCAATTGAGGTTCTTGCAATTGAATTGTTAGTGAGATTGTTACAACTGAAAAGAGGTATTGGAAAGGTAAAGAGGTAAAGTAAATGAGAAACAGAATTATCGTTTAATTGATCTTTAATATGTCTTTGTATTTCCCAATTGTATTACCCTTATATATTGGGTTTCATAGCTCATGTAATATTATTTTTCGTGCTTTTGATCATGTAGGCTAGGGAGGTAATAAGGAATAACTAATGACACTGATAATGCAATAGTTCGTGATGTGAAGGCTTGCAAATGATAAAAGGCTAGTTTGAGTCAAACTGATCTTTACAGAGTGTTATTAGTTGTATTTTTCTTTTATTAAATAATATAGAAGGATGATTTATGTTACTAGATTATCTTTATTGAGTTATTTTAAAGTTATTATTTTTGCATATTGTTAACTAATCTTTTGATCAAAGTCAAGTAAAAAAAATATTATTGTAGCGTCCCCGAGTCTCTATTTTGTTATATGGCAGGATGTGGATTTGGAAACATTACATTTAATATTTTTAGTTCGTCAAAATACTATTATAATTAATTAATCTAATTAATTATTCATTAGAAATCGGGGCAAGTTCAAGTTTTGTGCTACCATGTGCGTGTGGCTAAAATGAATGTGCTGCTCCTTTTTTCCTTGTAGTGTGCGCTCTCAGCAGTAAAAATTTGTATGAAGCTTCATAACAACTACTATTTTTCCTCTCCCTTCTTTTTTTCTCTTTTATTTTGCAGGTCTTCTCCTACCTTCTCGCCTCCGATGTTCATGATCATAAGAAAGGAATGATGATAGGGCGCAAGCGCAAGCAAGTTTGATGCCTTCTTGTAGAGGCCTCTCCTCTTCTCGACTTGGAAACCCCTTCTTCTATCACTTTAAACAATATTTTTAGTTACTCGTGAACAAGTGCAGTCATAGAATGCAACAACCCATAACATTTTTTTTCATGGATAAAACCATTTTATTGCCTCTTGCTACATCCGAGATGAATCAAATGATGAAAGCTCACCGTCGATCGTAAAATTTTGGAACGGATGAAATATTCCTTTCGTCCAATCAATTTTTTCAACCAAACCAAAAATAATTGGTAATATGTAATGCACATGTTTAGCTTGCTTTAGGTTTTTAAACTTGTCAAAATTAGAATTGACATAAAGAATTAAGGTAGATTCAACATTTCAATCTAGCGTTTCAAAATCCAACAATTTAGTTCTGACTTTGAAAATCTATTCAATTTTCGAAATGCGTTACATTAGACCCATCAAAGAACTTACTTTCAAAAAAAATTTGGTGCAAAGGCCCAAGAATTTTTTTTACGTCCTTCTACCTTTGCATATTGAATTGGATCAACAATCTCAATTTACCACACTCGAGTGTATTTTCTGAATAACCAAAAAAAATACGACGTTTTCCAGATGGAGAAAATTCATCACCAACCGAGTTGCATTCTCATATGATTTAGATAGATTTACCACAAGAACTAGATGAAGATTCTCAAAACCGAGTGTGAGGCCTGATCACTCGAGATGCTCAAAACTGCACACACATTCAAATATGACTACAACGAGAATGCAATCGAAGAGACAATTATGATCTAATGTGCAGTTTAAAGAAATATACGAAACAAACAAGATCTTCCAAGCAAATTAGAACAAGTCTTCCATGCATAAACTAATTATTAATATAAATGTTAAAAGCACAAGTCTAGTTTATTGAATAGCTTTGCAAAGCACACGCAATGATACCATATAAAAACCACACATAGAAGGAAATGCTAGACCAATATCTGATTTAGATAGATTTACCACAAGAACTAGATGAAGATTCTCAGCCTGAAAGTAGAGTCGAATGACTTGCGACCAAAGTGCCCAACTAAGACGACAAGCCTATTAACAGCAATAGGTACTAAAATAACATTCCGACATCCAGGTATTTTCTTCATCAGCCATCATGTATCCGCTTTGCTTCAGGTACCAGCAATTCAGATATCTCCATTCTTCCATGGTTTATCAGTAAACCATAACGTAAATATGCCCCACTTGATAACAGCAGTCTGTACTTGAGCTCCTGGGGAAGGAAGAAGAGACACATTAATGCAGACATAAAATGAGAATCACATAACCTAATGGATACAAATTGTAATGACAGGAGTGTAGAAGCCACAAACTGCTTAATCTTTTCTCAATTGATGTGAAGCTCCCGAGGAGCAATCTCCAGCCCAGTTGGGGCCAGCACAAGCACTACCTGGATTGGATCCAGTGAAATAGTTGGTTGATTGCTATTCAAAATCTTCATCATACTCCTCATCAGACACCTCATCAAAAGCTCTAATGTCAAGCTGATAGCGTAGGATGCCACCAATACCACCAAAGCCCCTGCAGAACTGTGAACCCTCCTGAGATTTGTTGGTGACAAACTCAAGGCTACAACCAAAGCGTTTGTATTCATTTGCAAACCACTCCAACAGAGAAAGCTTATCTTGCACTTCCAACTCAGCTGAGGTTGCTGGATCCCGGAAGTTACTTTGATCTGCTTCTTGATCCTTGTTCAAGTGCTTTATGATGATCTCCCCACTTGTAGTGTGTTTGAGCACATAGCGGGAAATATCCAGATTTTCCCACACAATCAGGGTCTCCACAGCACCCATTTCAAGAGTTTTCAGCGTGTCATCCACACCAAAAACATATTTTCCAGTGTCTTGGCTTATTTCCTCAAAGTACTTGCCAATCAACTTCTTTTCCTGTATGAACTTAACATTTGCCAGAACTTCTGCTGACAACTCAATAGCCTGATTGAACCCATTCTCTCCTCCATATGAGACATCAACCACATTAATAATTTTAGCCTGTAAGCGAGGATCAAACATGTCAGATTGGCTCAACTCAGTCTTGAAATCAGCAGAACCAGCCAAAATCAGTCCAGAAACATTTGGCTGACTGGTGGCAGGATTGATGAAGAACTGAGTAGCAAGTTCAGCAGTCTTGCGGACATAGTTATGTCGCTTCTCCATCCTAAGACGAGCAAAACGAAGTGCTGATTGTCCTCCTCTCCCATGCTTCTTTGGAAGATCAACAGTGAACTTGTGAAGAACCTCCCGTGTATTGCCGCTTAGAGTTCCAAAAAGTGTTCCATTTCCATCCATAACAATGAAACCAAATTTATCATCAGATTCCAGAAGCTCGTTTAGTGACTCAGTGTGGAATTTGTTATCACAGAGATAAAGAGATGCATTGATGGGTCTGAATGGTTCAAAATCCATAGTAATTTTCTTCTCTTTTCCATCTTCAGTTACAATGGTCCCAGTATACAGCACTAACCCATTGGGAGGAACTTTACTGTAAAGTTTCAGCCTCTGCTGAGCAGAAGTGATGGCACCCAGCACAGATTGCCTGTTTACCCTACTTTTGATATTTGATGCAGTACCATATTCGTCTCCCAACATCTTGGTGACTCGGGATATTTGATCACGCGGTGGCATAATTAGGGATATCATGCTTGTTCCATTTCCCCTAGCAGCTTCTAGTCCCTTAATTAACTTCTTGATCTTCCAAATTTCGATGTTGTTATCAGTTTCATGATTGTCAGACATTTTCGCAGCCGGTTAATGCCTGACAACCTCAGAGTGTGAGAGTTATACCTGGATAACGACAACATATTTGGTATACAGTACTTGAAGCAAAATTAGTCATCTGATGTATGCAAATTAATAGAAGATCATAACAGGAAAAATGTATTACACACCGATTCAATAGCTCTGCAATTTTTGGAGACCAAATTAACACAAAAAGGAACCAATGATCTCCCTGTAGTGTATACGTGAAAGAAACCAATCTCTTAGGGTGTGTTTGGATAGAAGAAGGGAAGGGAAGAGGAAGGAGGTAAATTTTTTACCTTGCCTTCCAAAAAAATCATTCATCCAATTAGAGTTAACTTTTAGTGCCTAAGAAGAAAAGAAGTTAATTTTTTTCCTTATTGCTTTCTTTTACCCTCAATCCAAAGACATCTTTAATGATGTCCTTATATTTTGAGCACACACAAATTATCTACACAGCAGTAGTTATCGCCGCCACAGAGAAACCTTAAAAAATATTTTGATTCTAAAGAAACTTATGCATAAATATATTAGCAGCAACACATGGACCGAAACAGAAATAATAACTACATCTAATTCAGATCCACCTATGGATCCAAGCATACACATAAGAGAGATAAAACAGAGCTTCATCATAAAATTAAATGAACAAAAAATTAAGATCGGCCCATGGATGTAAAGCAGAAAACTATAATCCAATCCAGATCGAAGTTCTAACGACAAATTTAAGCATTAAAAATAATTCAATAGCAAACTTCAAGTTCTACGCCAGAATATAAAGAATAAAACTCTAACAAAACTATATATCAAAATTGCTCCAAAAGCAGAAAGAAAGAAAGAAAGAAATTGATGGAAAAAAAGAATTGTACCGAGGAGGACGCTGCGTCGGAGAACCCTTCGATATGCGGCCAAAAGATGCGGAGAATGTTAAATTTCCTCATATGCATAGGGTTTATATTCTTCCTCCCCCTTTTGTCTTTTAGGCGGTGGCGTAGCCAGAAAGAAGTCGTTCATTGCCACTGGATTACGATCGTACGGCTGAAGAATTGCAGTAAACAAATGCTCTTTTAGTGCAGGCTGCCAGTTTAAGATATCAATCGGTTTTTCATACTAGTTGTATTAGGTTAGAATTTTAAAAAATAAAATAAAAGTGGGGTGCATAGCCTATATCTTTTGTGGCGCACTATTTTAATCATTAGTTATTAATAGTCAAATTTAATCCAATTAAAATAAGAGATAATTAAATTTGACAATTTGATTTTAAATTAATTATTAAGATGATGTACTATATGGGATGCACTACAAAGTGCTATGCACCTCTATTTTTTAAAGAAGAAAAAAAATAGGGATGCATTATCATTGAGATAGTGCTATTAAATTTCTATTTCTAAAAAAATAATTTTTTATTTACACAGACACAATTAGTTATGTAATAAAAATATCGAAATAAATTAAAATATTTTCTTTAAAAGCAAATTTGACTTGTAACGTTCTCAAAATACATACATGGACCTCGTGTGGACATTTAAATATGAGTGCATTAGGCAATTACATAAATTTATGCATAATATATTGTTAACATAATATTAAGTCGTAAATACCATCAACTTGATGCCCAAAAGGACTCCATCTCTTGGCCGACCTTAAATCGGTAACTCAAGAGGATAAGAAGTAACATGCCACTATTTTGTCACATGTTTACCCTCCTAACACCTCTTATATCCGAAACTTAGGAGAGAAGACACCATAGCTACACCCTTTGAAGACAAGCTCATATTAAGAAGAGAATTTAGAGTTTAAACCATAAGGTAAGTAGTTTACTCATCTTCTATGAATTTTCTCTTTAAATTTTGGTTAACCAAGAGTTTCTATGGTCATGGGTTACTCTCATGTTCAATTAATTTTCACTAATTATGGACAAAATCAAAGTCAACATTTCTATGAGTACAACACACTCCTAGTTGAAACAAAATCACTGCTGAAACTTTATATGGATTGTTTGATACCTTTAGCTCCTCCAAAGATTATAAATCTCCTTCTGTTATATCCTCTCTAAGTCTACTTTCAATAGGCTTTGAAATTGAATTAATCAGAATTTTATATTAGAAGTTATGAGTAAATGATTAAGGCACACTCTTGTTATTTTTTTTAAAATGATTTGTATGAATTATAAATTCTATAATAAATAGTATTAAGAGAACAAGCTCAAGTTTCTATGTAGCACACTAATGGTAGTGTACTTTCAGATTCAATTGGAATTACAATCATAGGATATGAAAAGTGGAATCTATAACTTTTACATTATACATCACACAATCTCTCAGGATTCGGAAATGAAACAGAACATAGGCAAATATCTAAATTTACTATTATTACCCTAGAAAAGATAACAATTTGATATTTGATATTTATATGAGTTCATCCTCTGAAAGTATAGTTTCATTTAAAATTGGAATAGCTTAATTATCATATGTATTTCGTGAGATATGAATTAAATATTGAACACCACTCAGTTTGCCAGAACACAGAAATGGAACATAACAGTGCCATATTTCTGAATTTTTCATGGTCATTAAAGAATAAGTTAAAATTTGATATTTGTATGAATTGAACATCCAAGAGTCTACTTCTTGATAAAATTTGTATTACCTAAATACATAGTGTTTCCTATTTTTTATAAATTTTATAACTAACCTTATTCAATCTATCATGTGCATAAGTGAAACCAAAGTGATGTTTGAAAGTTCATGAAATCGAATTATTAATAACGCAAGTATATTTCATGCATTGCAAGTTCTATCTGACAGTTGTATATGGATTCATCAAACGAATAATACGCTAATAATTCGATCATAAGTGATATTCTATAATGATATGGATATATGAAAGAATCATGCATTTGCATTTTTATCATGCATTTGCCTTTCCTTTGTCGGGATGATATGTTTTCTGTAGAGACGATATGAAATTTTTCGAAAGGGATGATATGATATCCTAAGGGATAATATGTTTCCTCGGCAGGGATGATATGATACCTCTGGTCAGTTGGTAATATGACATGTTGCATATATGATTGCATAAGTGCATAGCATGCTACTTGATATGATACAAACATATGATATGATGGTAATATGACATGTTGCATACATGATTGCACAAGTGGATAACATGCTACTTGATATGATACGAACATATGATATGATGGTGATGTGTCATGTTGTACACATAATTGCACAAGTGCATTACATATTATATGATATGCTATGGAGATGTGATATGTTGGTGTGGATACATGTTTCAGTTTATTCTATGATATGATACATATGATATTTGATATGATATATATTTATATGGGTTGTTCGAAATGAGTAGATCATAATACATAGACTATGAGTTTCCTACTTACTGAGTCGTAGTTTGCTCATAATGTGATTTTCAATATTTTAGATCAGTAGACCAGTGTCGTAGCTGCGCTTGGTGATCCTCTGTAAGGATTGAAGCACTTTTGCACAAGGCAGAGATGAGACTTAGGCTTTTCCTTTGATCATTTTATGAGGATGTATGTCTCCTCATGATGTATAATTTTTGTATAAGGATGTTATATGTAAAAAGAAAGTGTTGTATAATGTATAAGTATGAACTAGTATGCGTTTGCTCTGAGATTAATATTATAATGTCTGTGTTATGGTTACATTTTGACAATATCCATGTGAAATATCAAATAAATTATGACACGCTTCCGCATATTATATTTGATCGACCGTAATAGGTCGCATTTTATGGGTCAAACTAAGGTTTGAACCGGGGTCGTGACAATCACGACCCATAAATATACATCCTTCATAATTGCTTACGTGATTATAGCCCATAAAGAATTTTCGCGGCTCGTAGCTCGGGCGTTGAACAAGTGATCCTCTTGTGATCTCTTTGTCTTATGGCTCATAACATATCTCACGGCCCGTAACAGTATAACTGGCTACTGATGGTCGAAGGTGTCCAAGTCGTGACTTCCTATTACGCTTCGTGAAATGTTGTGTTATGGCTCATGAAATATGGTAACGACCCATGAAAGATTTGCTGCACCTAACTAGGTCGATGTTTGGATCATTATCTCATAGTTGCGGTCGTAACTTCTATCATCATGGCTCATTAATTCATATCATGACTCGTTAATTCACATCAAGGCCGTAACTAACTAGTGTGCCGATGCATAGCTCATTATCAAGGTCGTGACGTCCTTCGACGACTCATGATTGGCTTTTTTATATCATCACAGTCCGTGATGGCTTCTAACGGCTCGTTACGACTCCATATGATTGGCTTCCTCTTCGTGTTTGAAATCGTCTTCTGTATAAAGTTCTCTAGAGTCCTTCCTCAGCCTCTTCATATGATTTTTTGCAAAATAAATACCATACAGGAGTATATTTAGGATTTGAAGCAATATAAATAGATAAGGACCAGAATAGATGCATGCTATGCCAAAATGACTCAAAATTATGCTTAATGCAAGCCCTAAATATGTTGTAAAAATGCATGCATCAAACTCCCTCATGCTTTGATGTTTGCTTGTCCTCAAGCAAAGTTAAAAGCAAGACTTAGAATAGAGTTCAATCATCGCTTCCACCCCGCGAAACAACTAATTTTCTTATGCCACTAGTTTATACAATCATCGCCAAAGCATCTTTCCATTTTCCAACAATCCCACCCGCCAAGATTTTTGGTACTTAAACAAACTTAAACTCCTTCAAGTTCAGTCCTAACATATAAAAATGTTTAGTGTATCAAATAAGAACATCATTATTGAAAACAGAAGTATATACTGAGCTTAGTATAACAAATCTTTTTTTTTTAATCTTTCTTCTTTAGATATATAATTCTTTTTATTCTAGCCTTCAAACAAGGTTGCACAAGGAGGTCCATGTAGCGGGCTTTCGACTGATGACTCCTAGAACAAATGGTCTTAGGGCAACAGATGTTGAAGCACCCTCGAGCTTACTTGCTTGAACACTCCTAGGTTTTGGGTTAAGGTTCGAATTTGAGCAGTGACTTGGTTGTTAGTGCACTTCTCCATATTGCACAATGGGGCCCATGTAGAAGGCTTTCGATCGGCGGATCCTAGACCTGTTGGCCTTAGGTCACAGACATGAACCCCTATGGATCTAATTGTCCGAACCCTCAAATGTTCCGGATAACACATGCCACAACCTCCTAAGCTATTAAAACAAATTTATTTTCAATTTTCATTAACAAATATCAAATTTTCTTACAACTATAAGCTCAACATACACTTATACGCCTAATAAGGAGGTAATTATTATCAACACTCAACAGAGAACAGGAAGAACATAAATAAGAATTTGTGGTCTAAGTATCCCTAAATCTAGTTGGCAACAAATATCAGTCCATCTTTTCCCAATGCTAAGCTGATAAGTGATAACTAAAACACTTGAATTTCATTATCTAACATGATATCTTTGAACATTACTCTTAAAAAAAATATAACTCCAAGTCATTAGACAATTGATGACAAGAAAAGGTATACCTAAAAAGCTGGACCCAACCTCCTAAAAGCTTGCCCAAAGCTCTATTTTTATAAACATTATCTGTTGATTTATACTCGTTTTCCACATTTTAAATATTCGGCATTTTTATATTTGGATTCTAGGATTCTGAACTAATTTGAGAGGAATTATAACTAATTCCTTGATTTATGCAGTTTGAGCATTTGAAATTTAAATTATTTATTTTTTTGTAGCAGCTAGGGACCAGAATAATTGCCATCCTGGATTTTGCGGAGGTTACCTCTCACCTGATCGAGATTTTGGGGATTTTTTGGATTTCAAATTCCTTACACCTCCTGATTTTGGGGAATGAATGCTGGAAGCCTGAGGAGAACACAAAGGAGGATATAAGGAAAAGGGATGTGCACGAGCAAAGGGAGGAGGACGAACGCCGACAAACTTTAATTTCTTTTCCCTAAATCTAGTTAGCAACAATTATCAGTCCATCTTTTCACAATGCTAAGCTGATAAGTGATAACTAAAACACTTAAATTTCATTATCTAACATGATATTTTTGAACATTACTCTTAAAAGAATATAACTCTAAGTCATGAGACAATTGATGACAGGAAAATGTATACCCAAAAAGCTGGACCCAACCTCCCAAAAGCTTGCCCAGAGCTCTATTTTTGTAAACACTATCTGTTAATTTATACTCGTTTTCCACATTTTAAATATTCGGCATCTTTATATTTGAATTCTGGGATTCTGAATTATTTGAGAGGGATTATAACTAATTTTCCTGATTTACGTAGTTTGAGCATTTGAAATTTAAATTATTTCTTTTTTTTGTAGCAGCTATGAACCTGAATAACTGTCATCCCAGATTTTACGGAGGTTACCTCTCACTTGATCAGGATTTTGGAGAATTTTTGGATTTCAAATTCCTTACACCTCGTTATTTGGGGGAATGAATGCTGGAAGCCTGAGGAGAACACAGAGGAGGATATAAGGAAAATGGATGTGCACGAGCAAAGGGAGGAGGACGAACACCGGCAAACTTTAGTTTCTTTTCCCTAAATCTAGTATCCCTAAATCTAGTTGGCAACAATTATCTGTCCATCTTTTCTCAATGCTAAGCTGATAAGTGTTAACTAAAACACTTGAATTTCATTATCTAACAAGATATCTTTGAACATTACTCTTAAAAAAATATAACTCCAAGTCATGAGACAATTGATGACAGGAAAAGGTATACCCAAAAAGCTGGACCCAACCTCCTAAAAGCTTGCCCAGAGCTCTATTTTTATAAACATTATCTGCTGATTTATACTCATTTTCCACATTTTAAATATTCGACATCTTTATATTTGAATTCTGGGATTCTGAACTAATTTGAGAGGAATTATAACTAATTTCCTTGATTTATGCAGCTTGAGCATTTGAAATTTAAATTATTTCCATTTTTGTAGCTGTTGGGGACTAGAATAACTGCCATCCCGAATTTTGCGGAGGTTACCCCTCACCTGACCGGGATTTTGGGGATTTTTTGGATTTCAAATTCCTTACACCTCTTGATTTTAGGGAATGAATGTTGGAAGCCTGAGGAGAACACGCATGAGGATATAAGGAAAGGGATGTGCATGAGCAAAGGGAGGAGGACGAACACCGACAAACTTTAATTTCTTTATACTTAGTTTTTATTCCGGCAAGGAACTATGTTGGCTAAACTCTGCTTTGAACTTGTATTTGTTAGCCCCAGGATGTCCGACTAGACTCTTATCGCTAGAATCATGGGAAAACCTTTGTTTCTTATCTAATCTAATATGATATTTCGAGTTTTCATTTCTATATTGCCTACTTGATCTCGCGCTATGAACTGCGTTTAATGGTTTGTGTTTTGTGCTTCATGTTGTTCGCTTGATTCTTCCCAACTGCGCACTATCTGCAAGGGCCATATAGTGCTGCCACCTTCACAAAGTGAGCCGATTGGGGGAACCTTAGTCTGGGTTATGTCTTCTGAAATAGGGGTTAGGTGAGAGTCGACCCCTACCTCCGGAGCTTGACCCGAAGCGAGCGACAATAATCTTGAAATTGACTTATAGATTTGGATAGAGAGGGGAACCAAGCTATTGCCTTAACCTCGAGAGAGGCTTGATAGGTAACTAGGGGAACTAATCTCTTAGTAGGCCCGCGAGCATACACAACGAGAGTGGAGGCTTGCTGATTAGGTGATTGCCGCGAGAGTGGGGTTATGCTCCTACCAAAGAGAGTACTCTAGCTGAACCTCTAGGTCCCCCTAGGAAAAGAGGTCAGTGCACGCTGAGAGGCGGTACCCCTCTGGCACTTGGGTGTCAAGATTTAATTCTTTTATCGATATTTAAGATGGTGAGTCTCCTCCTTGAGAGAGAGTGTGTGACTATGACCAGATTGCATTTGGTCAAACCTTGATCCTTCACCGCGAGAGCGGGAAGGTGAATGGTAGAGCAATCACCGTGAGAGCGGGGTTGCCTTGACCCGTGGTGTAAGGGCATGAGCAACTTTTTATATATTCGCGTCAAAGAGCAGATGGGTGAGATTCAGAGGTGAACTTAAGGTTTTGGTGTCCTTCCATAATTAGAATGATCTTTCTTTTAATTTCTACATTTTTTATTTTAAAAATCCAAAAACTTATTTTTGTTGATTACCCCTCACCCAGTGTCAAGCCCCAACCCAAGCTTGCTTGAGGAAAAGTGGAAGCAAAAGCGTGAACAAAGTTTTCCTGTGGATCGATACCTGAAGTACTCGATGATTATCGCATACTTGCGGTGAGAGGAGTGTGCTAGATTTTTAAATATTAAAATTTGAAGTGAAGACAACTTTTACAGAAGTTTGACCCTGACTCTACGCCCTAACCTATGTTTAAAACCTGTGGTCATTTTCTATCTTAACCCATACTTCGCATCAACAATATTGGTGATGAATGGTATTTTTGGGTTTTAATTTTTTTAAATTTTTCTGGGGTTTTCAATATGCAATACAAATGCAAATGTAATACAAATGTAGTACATAAAGCAAATATGCAATACAAAAGCAAATATGATGCATAGTAATGTCCTAGTCGACATAGTAGTCATGCATGTGTCGGGCCATGGACTCAGTCCTCTCCTGGCGATCACGGATGTCTCATATGTCGCCCTACATAGATGTCATAATAGAATGTATAGCAGTAAAATCATAGGCAAAGAACACTGGACGGATCAACATCCATGTAAGAAGGCTGCTTTTGTTGGGTAGGTTTTGGGGCTCGACGAGGTGGAACAATCGACAATAGCTGAGTTGCGTCAGGTGGGAAGAAGAATCCATTTTGCTTCATTGGAGTGGTCGAAATGCTCCGACTCAACACAGGAAAGAATCATTTTAGAATCCTTGAAAAAGAACAATTTGTCGCCCCTCTTAATACACCAAGCTTCATCATTGTTACAATACGATGGTCCAGAAATGCAGTGTCGTCTACCGAGTTGATTTCCTCCAAATCTAGCTTCAGGTGGTGGGTGATAGGAGTGATGAGAGAGCCAATCACGATGGTCCCCATGTCCTTCTTCGAGTTCTTCTGGAAAGTGCGTGCCATAAATGCTCCCAAATTCACCAGTGTGTGCGTGGCCATACAATAGAGAAAGAAAAGCTCGGGTTCAGTCACCGAGCCGTTGATGTCACCTCGACCAATAATAGTGTTGGATAAGATTTGGTGCACATAATGAAAGACTGGATTCTGGATCATAGTACTCTTTCCAATTTGATAGTTGAGGTGGTCTGCCTCTGTGATCCTCCTCCAAAAATCTGCAGCATCGAACTCTTTTGGGATGCTCATGTAGCTCACATCCAGGAACTGGTAGATGGTATTGAACTCGAACAAGGATAGAGAGAACTTGGTGTTGAAAAGTTGGAAAGAATAGGATGGCCTCCTATCACTGGTGGCATCCTGGATTTCGAACGAGCTTAGGAACTTGAATGTGATAGGTAAGAAGGTTGGCCACCATTGTTGAATTAAAAATTTGAGGCTAATATTCCCAAACAGCATGAGAACAAAGTCGCGCAGGTTGTAGTCAATCATTTTGGCATCATGCACGAACCTGGTAGGGGCTAGCCGAAGAGAAGAGAGAACATCGGCTCGCGCTCGGTGCTTCATCTTCTTGAATACCTTCTTAATTGGCTGTTGTATGAGGCCTGATTCTGGACCTGGAGGTTGCTCCCCAATAATAGGTTCCGACTAGGCTCAGCGAGTTGGGATTTTGTTGCACTTTGGACGGCTTGAACTCGCCATAATATATCACGGGTTGTTACAAACGTTATGGGCCATGAGTGGGGTTGTCACGGGGTGTGAGGCGTTGTAACGACCTCAGTAGGAGCTGCAAAAAACTCGTTCCAGACTGGTCACAGGCCGTTATTAAGGTTACGACCCATGAGGTTGATGTTGCAACTCGTGAGGTAGGTGTAACGGCTACAACAACCACCAATCATTGATGCTTCAAAAGGTCACGGGGTAAGTTGCGGCCTGTGACAAATGGGATTGCAGCTCATGATGCCGTGTGACGCCCGCGAAGAAATAGTCCACCTCTATAGTCACGGCCTGTGAAAGGATCTAACGGGGAGTGACGATTTGGGATGACCGATAGACACAAGAATCGAGGAAGAAGATCTTGTGGATGCTTGAAGAGTGTGACGACATTGGTGATGGTGTAGACGCGCGTGTTGGTTATGCAGCCGCCTTCCAGAGCTATCCTGATGTCGGAGAAGATGGAGGAACAATTGTAGTTGATCTTTTCACTGGAGTGATTTGAAAAATGCCTGCAATGGTTAGTATATATAGAGAAAAAAGTGCAATAAATTTCGTCGTGATGGTGGTTGCGGTCGTGAACAGTTGTGTTTTCATTTCATGTGGTCAAACTACAAGTCGTTAGGACACATCATGGGGCGTGATTGGCGGTTGCAGGGCATCATGGTCATATAATGCTATAAATGAGACATTTGACCGAAGCGTCGTGGGTCGTGACACTTGTCATAGGGTGTTAAATTCGGTTGGGTTGTGGTTACGCGCGGCAGGTGAATTAATACATTGCGGCCCGTTATGAAGGTAACGACCCGTCACTATGTGGTGACGACTATGGTGCAAGTCATGATGAATGTCATTAACCAGGGCGAGGCCAGGCTATTAAATGTGCTTCTAGTGACTTAGGGGCCGTTATCATCTATTGCGGCTCGTGATGAAATAATCGATGGAGTGCAGAGGACGGTGATGAGTTCTAACGGGTCGTGAATAAGGTATTCTTTGGTTTTGTTCAACTGAGATTCGTGACTTACGGCCTGTGAAATTTATAACACGCCGTCATGGTGTTGTGCTTGTAGTTGGTGGATTTGGCGAGGTCATGATGAATGGTGATGGGCCGTGAGTCGGGTATGTTGCAGGTTGTGTTGAATTCAACTCATGACTCTTACGGGCAGTGCTGGAAACTTGATACACACTAGGTGGCCTCTAGCGAAATCGTGATGGGGTGTCACGCCTCATGACATAATATTTTCTAGGTGCACCCTTAAGTTTACGGGTCATGATACAAAGTCACGACGTGATGTCAATTAGTCAAGAAAAGGTCACGTTACCGAACCCGAATGAGGTGTCACGGCTCGTTAACTTGAACATGAAATAGGAGTCTTGAGGTGTTACGAGCCATGATATTGTATCACCATGTGATGGTTTGAATGCTGGTGAAAATAGACTCGTTACTTGCCATGATGGTTTTTGATGGGGCATGACATAGGGTCTCACGACCCATGATGACGCATAATGGCCCATGATTGAGACTTAAAGTTTTGTATGGTGGAAAACTTGTGTGTTGAAGGCAACTAGATGCCTTGATGACTCGACCAGGACTCTATGATGACTCAATAAAAAAGAAAAATCTAACTAAAGGGGTAGGGTTTAGGCAGAATAGCTCTAATTTATAGTCTTTAGCTTGACTTTTACCTCCCTACCAATTATGGTTTTTGGAGAATGACATGATTCTCTCGGTGTTTCTCGGGAGAGATCCTTGTGTGCGCTCAACCAATGAATTTATTGTTTGTCCAATTTGAATTTCCAAGTTTTGAATGGATGCATCATTGTTGCTTATCTTGGTTTCCATAGTTGACATGAACCTTGCCATCAACTCCTCCAAGTTACTCTTGTTCTCTGAACGTGGTAAATTCTGGAGAGGCTGAAATTGTTGCCTTTGGTATCTAGGTTGTGGAGGTTGTTGTCCTAGGTTTTGTCCCCATGAGAAGTTTGGATGATTTCTCCAACTTGAATTGTATGTATTTTCTATTACTTGATTTCTGAAAGAATTGAAAACAATGTTAGCATTTCCAAACGTGTTTTCGTTGGAGGGACTACATTTAGGATAGTTATTGTTGGTGTTTTCTCCTCCACTTGCAATGTTCGGGTTTGCCATGCTCATGAACATATCAAAATTCTTATTTAATGACTCCAACTGAGCCACTACACCATCGTTGCTCACATTGTGGGCTCCTCTTTTTTTAGTAGAGCATTTAGTCCTCCAAGAGTTGAATGATATAGCTTTGATAAGATCATAAATCTCATTCAGACGCTTTTTGCCCATGATAGTCCCTCTAGCTGCGGCATCCATCTTGTCCTTGTCACTCTGGCAAAGTCCATTGTAGAAGCCCTCTAGTAGCTCCCGTAAAGAAATTCGATGATCGGGGACACCAACAACTAATTCCTTGAATCGGTCTAATGCTTCAAATAGTGTTTCGTCATCCTCCTGCCTAAAGGATCTTAGTTCATTTCTCAGTTTACATGACTTCTGAGGTGGGCAGTATTTGTTGATGAATTTCTCGACCAGTTGTGCCCAAGTCCTCATTGATCATATAGGTAGTGTATTAAGCCGACACGTAAATGCTTTCTCTCGCAAAGAGAAAGGAAATTATCGTAAGCGAGTAGCATCTATAGATACATTATTGCACTTAAAAGTGCTGCAGATATTCAGAAATTTATCTATATGATCATGAGGGCACTCATTGAATGCCCCGCAAAACTATGATGATTGGATCATCTCTACGATCGCTGGGTTGATCTCAAAGTTATTTGCATTGATGGTTGGGGCATGATGCTTGATTCAATATATGTACATTTCAATTCTCTAATTCTTCTTCATTTTCCTTGATCTGCTCTATGTTCTAATTGTCCGCCATTGCAACTTCTTTCCTTAACTTTCGGATGAATCTTTGAATTTTTGGATCAAAGTGTAGTGATTGACTCGAGCTTCTAGTAAGTCTTTAGTTCCTTTTGTTCGATTCCTCCACAGTTGATGACCTATGACACAAGTTTCCCTGAAAATTACATAGCCACAAGTAAAATAGAAAATAGAAAAGTCTCAAAATAACATAAAATTAGAATCGTTAAAACTTAAAATTCCCAGGCAACAAGGTAAAAAACTTGATGTGAAAAATCCATTACAAGCAAATACATGTTAACAACTGCACTAGTCGTTCAAGTAATAAAGTGTAAAGAGTAAGAGTTGTTAATCCCACGAGGAACTAAAGTTAACTATCTAATCTCAGAGGTTAATAAGAGACAACATTAATTTCAGGTTTATTTTTTTAGAAAACAGAAATAATAAATGATTGTTAACATAATGGATGATGACTAGGGTCTGGATGCTTACAAGGATGAGGAATAAAACCAGCACTTTCTCAAAGAAATTATTATGCATAAATTTTACTGAAGAATTAACTTTCTAGATGGATTAGAAACACCTATTAGTATGACCTTCCTTAATGGATAAATCAAACTATCTAGATGAGAATAATCTAACAAGCATTCCTTAACGGTTCTACCCCTTAGATTATGATTGCAAGATGCATTAAAATGTATTCCTAAACTATTAAATTACCCTTAACAGGTTAACCTAATACCACACACTATCACGTCCTTAATGTAGGAACTAGATGGCACCAAGAGGGGGGGGGGGG
>LTAE01000707.1:0-48007 GCA_001647135.1 Pontederia paniculata
ATTTATTTTAATTCAACAATTTTGAAGGGTATTTTAGTAATTTTTATTTCATAATTTAAATTATAATTTATGTTATTGCTACTTACCAAACACTATGATATAATATTATCGGTAATTTATAAAGTGGTAATCTATTTTAGTGGTGATCTAAATTACCGGTTAATGAAAACTGGGAATGCGCCAAACGGCTCCTGAGTGTTTTATGTTCATGGGATATTGTTTCTCCTGTGTTGAATCTCACATGTAACTAGGTTGTGGTGGATTCCTGTTGTTGGTGGTGTGCGCGACAACTGATGCTCATAGTGGATACTATCTGCACATGGATGGGCCTTTGAGTCTCATTTATCATTAGGTCTCTCTATTTTTGGTTTATTGGGTTGTATGGCTACCAGTTAGAATATTGTACTCCTAATTGTTGAGAGACATGTAGACTCTTTATCTGTTTATCTTCCGCATTTTATCTATTAGACCATTTGGTCATCTCAGTCTTATTTCATTTTTTACATTTATTCCGCAATTTTTGTTGACTAGTCAAAAGGGTCAGAGCTTAAGTCATCAGAGTAGCGTCATCATGTCCACATCTTGATCACGTGGCGGGGTGTGAATTTGAGAGCGTTACAATATTAGTCAAAGTTAATTTCACTCAACATGAAAATGATAATAAAACTCTTTATTGCATAGATATTATCTTTTATTCTCTTTTATAACAATTTAAGAGCTATATGTAGCTTATTCATTAAGGAATTTATATTTTAGAAGATACTATTTTTAATATATTATATAAGTTTCACGCCATCTCAAATAAGTTATCTTTTTAATCCCTCGATGAAATATTGACGATAACAAAATTCCCTCTAGATTTTATTGAATTATTTTTTTCCCGGTGAGAAGATTCTATTGAATTATTAAACAATAAGATAAGGTCAAGTAGGTAGGACGATCATTAAATTCACGAATATAATATAATATATAAATTATTGATCCGTATTACTGATTTTATTTTCACGTCGGGCAATTTATTGCAAATGGGTAATACTGTTGTAACTTTGCAGAATATGGTACGGAAAGCTTGTACGTCCATCATGTAAGTCTTTCCATCATCAACGAAAAATCCAAAGACCAATATAATGCCAAATTCTGAGAACCCGAAAACCAATAATTCATGATATATGAGATAAAAAAAAAGTGAGAGCATGACATGATGAAGAACTCACATTAGTTGACAGAGAAAATGAAAAAAAAATGAAGGAAATACATAAAAAAAATGATAAAGATGGTATGGAATAACAACAGCCAAAAAAAAAAAAGTTAGAAATCAAGTATGCTTTCATCAACTTGATCGACCTTTTTCTGCATCTCAACAGAAACACAAGTTATTAACACTTGATGTAAAATTAGGCAGGCCATGGATGTTCAAAGTTCAAACTATCAAGTTAAAATATTCTGAGATTTGGGCTTCCCGAATTATTATGGGGCCTGGTTGGAAAACACAAAACAGATAAAGTGATTCACTGAATCACATTAATCCTTTCTCGGACCAGCCATAACCTAACACCCCTTATAATTATATTTTTTTACATTTAATCCTAAATTTTAGTCTCCAAACGTAATTATCAATCAAATCATTCCATCAGTTTTTCATTCTTCTAACCTTATTTTTTTAATAATTCTAATATATCATTTTTACCCTTACTTCTTTACGACAATAGAAATACTTTAAAAAACAAAGTAAAGGTACAAATAGTATTTAATAATGATTTTTTAATAATTGTGAATTGTCACGTTGTTATTTCGCTTAATATTTTTTCTTATATTAAAAAGAGTTAAAATGTCATTTTATAATTATTAGAAATAAAGTTAAAGTAATGTTAAATGGATTTGATGAAAGAACTTGACTGATAATTCTAAATAAGTTTCAAAAATTAACAATTAAATATTTATAATTTAAGATTAGATAGAAAAAGTTATAATTAGAATAATGCTAGTGAAAATAATCTTTTATTTAATCAGAATCATCATAGTATGTTCAACCTATTTACTCCAATTGCATTGCCCTTTCAAAAAGAATAGTTTTGGTTTTGTTCTTGTTAACAAATGTTAACAACAATATTCTCACATTCGGTATTTGGAACTTGAGGAATGAGATGCATTTTAAGAGGGGAATGGTGCAGGATTTGTGATTAGAGCATCTAATAGATGTTTTATTTGAGCAGGAGCGACATCAAAGCCCTTTCCATTTGTATTAATGATTGAAGCTTGGGCTTTGTACTTCAGAATCACCAAGTGTGCTCAGTTGGGATAAAAAAATGTACCATTTGAAGGAAACTCCTCAAATCTCATATCTATCTTCGCTAGGACAATGGGATGCCCATGGAAGATATCAAATGTGACGACTAATGTTTGGGACTATATATCCCACTTTGACCATTTCGAAGCAAAACATGTTTTCCGAGAGGCTAATCAAGCTGCAAATTATCTAGCTAATTTTCATCGAGCCAATTCCATTAATGTACTTCGATAAGGGGATCCTCCTCAAGGACTCCTTTCATTTTTGTATCAAAACATTTTTGATTATTATATCAATGGATAAGTACCTTATCTCTATTCTTATTTTGTCACAATATTTTCTCCCGGTTGTTATCGTAATATTTGAGGGTTTCATCTCCAAATTGCAGACAAGTGAAATTCATAGCAATTTTTTTTAAATACCAACTCAAACTTGAGACATGTAACACTACTTCAACGATTGTTTTGTTGCACCTTTCAATTCGACAAATCTAGTGCACATAGTTTTCAATTTCAACGATCATATCAGATGTGCGTGTATATATATATATATATATATATATATGAACCAACAAATTATTTTCTCATACTTAAACAATGTGTGTAATTGCATATTTTCTCTCCACTTGCCTCTTGTCTTCATGAATAACAATTGCTTCAACTTCTTTCAGAAAAAAATAGATTCATGAAATTCAACCACATCATATTTGTTTTCACTAAAGATGGTATAGTTTGCAACCATTCAAGAGGCACAATTTTGACCTCATGTTTCGTATTAGATTTCAAAATCTATTTAGTTCAGATTTCAATATCAAGATATAAGATAATGAGATCTTGTATATATCTAGTTTAGATTTAGTTGTGAAATTTTATTTTCTACAAATCCAGTTTAGATTTGATTCAGTTGTGATATTTTATTTTTATCATGTATATCTTTGTATAAATGCACAATATGAGGAATGAAAAACTACGAAACTTTATTATTTTTTCTATCGAAGTTTTCATATGGTATCAGAGCAAGATCCAATCTACATTAGTTTTTCTTGGATCTCTCTAAGTTTTATGCAGATGTCAGATCTTTTATTTTTACATTGATTGATCATATGATCAAGTGACGCTATCCTTTTAGTTCCTTTGATAATCCAGGAAAT
Organism: Pontederia paniculata; assembly: GCA_001647135.1. NCBI lineage: Eukaryota > Viridiplantae > Streptophyta > Magnoliopsida > Commelinales > Pontederiaceae > Pontederia > Pontederia paniculata. Next base: position 3,438 of record LTAE01000707.1, read on the forward strand.
CTCTTAATTCCGTTCCAATTAAATGGAACAAGTTATTTTACTTGGTCAAGATCAATGCATAATGCATTGAAAGTAAAAAATGCATAATGAATTGAAAGTAAAAAATGCATAATGCATTGAAGTCAAGAACAAAATATTTTTTTATAGATGACATCGTCACCCATCTTAAAAAAGGTTACCAAGATGTTGATCTATTACAGATATATAATTTAATCTCGATTTGATGGATTTTTAATTTTCCGAAAAAATATTTGCTTGCCACAATAGCATATGCAGAAGAGGTTAAAGTATTGTGAGATGATTTTAAGGCCATGTTTGATGCAAAAATAAAGTGATAAGAATTATGAGGAATATTCTTTTTTGTTCTTGTCAAAAGAATAAAGGTGAACTATTCTTATGGGTATTATTATTGTGATGTGTTTGGGTGATTCATTAGTATTCTAATGATTAAACTAAATATTGTTGATTGAAATAAAAATAAGACAAAAAAATAATACAAATAATATGATTAAATTGTAATTTCATATTTATTTAAATTAATAATTACCTAATTTAATAAAATAACCATAAAAATATAATGATAAGTATTGAGTTGAATACATGAACCATTTTAAAATAATGAAAAAATATTAATGCTAAATACTTTTTAATGATACGAATAAATATATATTCTAATAATGTACAATTAGGTTACTTAATTATTTTAATAAAATTTTAGCTACTAAATAATTATGATATTTTACAGTAATTAAGTAATATTTACAATCACTATTAATATTTTAAATTATTATATATTTTAATGACATATTAATACTCACTAACTATGATATTAGAATGATTAATTCATAATTAAAGTTGTATAATTAAATATTTACATATTCATATTTTATTATTATTTATGTATAATGTTATCGGGTTGTGCACAACTTAATAACTTCTAAAGACTAATAAATAATAATTAATCAAAATAATTATTAATATAATATATAATAAAATAGTTTAAAAAATAAATTGTTGAACAAGATGCTTGTTCTTGCCATTGGCAAGAACAATAATATTCTTAAAATGAGAACAAAATAGGTGGTTTTGAGGAAATCAAGGTGGTTTTAAAACTTTAAAAAAATGATGAGAACATTTTGTTCTTAGATAATTTTAGGGGTGTTTGGGTGCAAAAGCCAATTATTCTTGCCTTATGCTTACCAAACAGGTCCTAAAGGAAGATTTCCACATTTTGAATATCATCTCTTAAAATTAAAAATTGTCTTCTTAAACATGAAAGCAAATTGCCTTTCAAAGAAGCTCATCCATTGTTGCAACTTGCATCAACAAAAAATAATCAATGATTTTGTTGTCAATGCTGCACAAAGTTCATCGACAGTCAAACAATCATAAGGGGTTCTCTCTAATCTTTCTGAAGTGCAACTTAAACGCTTTCTAACCATGATTAGTCCTCATAAAAAGGAGAATGTTCATCTTTCTTGTGATAATATTGTTTCCTTATCTCTTAGCATTTTTTGGAGTGCATTTGTTCACATGATCGGTAGTGCTGATCTTATTATTAACGATAAATCATTATGTGAAAAATTAATGATTACAATTCTTGATGGGAAATCTATTTCCGTCACTAAATTTGGTGATGCCATTATTGGAAAGTCTTTAAAACTCCATAATATTTTTTTATATTCTAAAATTTCATTATAGTCTTCTCTCCATATCCAAATTGTTCTCCGATCTTAATTTGTTTTGTCACTTTCTCTTCTAACATATGTTTCATACAAGATCGTGCAAATGAAGTTTCTATTTTTCATCATTCGACTTGTGGCACAAACGGTTGGGGCATCATGATCGTTCTTTTGTTATTGTAAATAATCTCCCTTCTTTTTCTGATTCTTGCTTCAAAGTATGTGATGTATGTTGTCGAGGCAAACAAACTCGAACAAAATTTTCTATTAGTACAAGCAATTCTATTTCTCCTTTCGATTTGATCCATTGTGATATTTGGAAGGTCATACACAACTAGTTCTTCTTGTGGTACTCGTTATTTTTTAACCATAGTCGATGATTTTAACCGATGTACGTGGGTCTATCTTTTATGCACTAAGTCTGATTTGTATCAAAAAATAATTTATTTTTTTCACACGATACAAAATTAGTTTGAAAAATCCATAAAAATCATTTGTAGTGATAACGGTCTTGAGTTTTTTTTTTAATGACATACAAAATTTCTTTCTTGGACATGGCATTATGCATCAAACTTCTTGTGTTCACACACCTCAACAAATGGTAGAGTTGAGCGCAAGTATCGACATATTCTCAATGTTGCTCGAGCATTGCATTTTCAAGTTTCTCTTCGAATTTTTTTTTGGTGTGAATGTATTCTCAGAGCAACTTATCTCATTAATTATACTCCTTCTAAAATTCTTTCAAATAAGACTTTATATAAACTTTTATTCGGGCATCCTCCTTCATATGATCATATTCATATTTTTCGTTCCCTCTATTATGCCCGTACCACATCACCAAACATTGATTGCAAATTTGGAGTTCGCTCCTAAAGATGCATTTTTGTTAGTTATCCTTTTGGGAAGAAAGAGTGGACAATATATGATCTTGAAAATAAAGTTTTTTTTTGTTTCTCGAGATATGTATTTTAATAAAAAAATTTTTCATTTTGCTCTTAACATATTACCCACTGCTATAGAATCCAACAAGATTTATATTGATCTGACTGTCCCACCAATGACTCTGGATCCTAATACTCTTCAAAATAAATTGTCAGTTATTCCTATGGTTTCTAGTCCTTAACAAGATAATTCTCATGCTTCAGAATTATCACATTGTGATGTGCAGTCTGCTTCACCATCTTATGATATTTTCGGCACTATAAACCTTCGATTACTCCACCTGATGAACCTTCTATCATACCTCCACAAACAAAATAACTTATTTTCTCATAGATCAGAACACAATCGACGCACTCCTGCTCACTTAAGCGATTATGTGTGTCATACTGCGATAAATAATATGCCCTTAAGCAATGCACTTGTACAATCATTGGCTCAGGTACACGATATCCAATTCATCATTATATTTCATATGATAAACTTTGTTATACTTGTAAAGCTTTTCTTGCTTTCTTGTATTCTACTTATGAACCACGAGATTATCATGAGACATTGCAAGATTCTAAATGGCAAGCTGTCATGACAGATGAACTAAATGCTTTGAAGGATAATAAAACTTGGACTTTACAATTTTTATCTCCAGGAAAGTGGCCAATTGGATGTAAATGAGTATTCAAGATCAAACGTCATGTTGATAATAGCATCGAACATTACAAAGCACATCTCGTCGCTAAAGATTTCACTCAAATTGAAGGTCTTGACTATCATAAAAATTTTGCCCCCGTCGTTAAGTTGTCATTGTTCGCTGTCTTTTAAGTGTTGATGTTGCTCAGAATTGGGACACATCAAATGGATGTTCATAATGCATTTTTGCATGAAGATCTTGAAGAGAAGGTTTACATGAGGCTACCACCAGGTTTTCTTGTGCAACACCTAATTTGGCGTGTCAACTTCATAAATCTTTATATGGTTTGCATCAGGGCTTGCGAAATTGGTTTTCTAAACTTGCATATGCTCTACTTTCATATGGTTTCAAATAGCTTGCTGCAGATTATTCTCTTTTTTTCTTTTTCGCGTGGTTTCACATATCTTGCTCTTTTGATATATGTGGATGATTTATTGTTGGTTGGCAATAATACCGCTTATTGCAATATGTTTAAACGGTATTTACACTCATGCTTTCATCTAAAGAATTTGAGACATGTACGCAATTTTTTGGGCATTGAAGTCATTTGTATGGATTCTGACATTTTCTTTGTCAATGTAAATATATTTTGAATATTATTTCTGAATGCAAGATGTCTAGATCAAAATCTGTCCATTTTCCGATGGAGCAACGACATAAGTTGGCACTCAATGCCGGAGACATGCATAAAGATCCAAGTCGTTATAGGCGTGTTGTTGGACGTATAATTTACTTGACGATCACAAGATCAGAACTATGTTATTCCGTTCATATTCTGTCGTAGATTATGCATGAACCAAAACTCTGAGATTCGGATGCAGCAGTTCATGTTCTTCGATATCTTAAATCCTCTCCAGGTGCTGGTATTTTTTTGTGCCCTACATCACTTGACTTAGTTGGTTTAGTGATTCTGATTGGGCTAGTTGTCCCTTAACTCGAATGTCTACTCGTGGTTATTTTATTACTCTTGGTGGTAGTCCAATTTCTTGGAAGTAGAAGAAACAATAAATTGTATGACGTTCCTCTACCGAAGTTGGGTATCGTGTTATGACTGCTACTGCTTGTGAACTATTATGGTTTAAGGTTTTATTATCTTCACTTCAAATATCTCAGACAATCTATGCGTCTTTTATGTGATAATTAATCAGCTTTATATATTATTGCTAATTCTGTGTTTCATGAAAGGACAAAACACATTGAGATTGATTGTCATTTCATTCATCATCACATTCGCTCAAAGGAGATTGCTGATGTATTCATAAAAGCACTTGGTAGGGATTGATTCAGCTTTTATGTGGCAAGTTAGGCATTCGTAATCCGAACGCTTCAACTTGAAGGGGAGTATTAAATTTCAAAATATATTTAGTTTGGATTTCATTTTCAAGATATAACAAAATGAGATATTGTATATATCTAGTTTAGATTTAGTTGTGAGATTTTGTTTTCTGCAAAATCTAGTTTAGATTTAATTTAGTTGTGAGATTTTATTTTTTATCATGTATATCTTTTTATAAATACTCACAGTATGAGGAATGAAAAACTATGAAGCTTTATTATTTGTTTTCTATCGAACTTTTCATATTTCACATATTTAACTTCTAGTATAACATCAAAGATTTGCAACGTTAACTCCCCCAGACATTCTCTATTACAAGGTTTAACTAAAATACTTTTAATCAAGTTTAGTTGACACAACTGGTTAATAGGGTTATATCTCAGAGTTGACGAAAGCTAGTAGTCCCGGTTCGATTCTTGAAGTCACCATTTTGATTAAAAGAATATTATTATATTTTTTACCTCGATTCTGAATTAGTTAGGCGCTAACTGCCTTGGATACCGGGGGCTTGAGTGGGTATCAAAAATAAAAACTAAAGCACTTATTGCAAAATTTTGAATTTTTAGGCATGATACAAAAAAGAGCAATGCTTGTATCTAAGCTTAGAAATACTCAAAAACCTCTATTAGTGATGGATTTTGTTGTCATGCTCATATTGATCAAATGATATCTCTTTGTATCCTGCTGCTATAATATTGTATTGTGACATATTAGAAAATGCATCAGATCGATCTGACTATGCATGAATTTGATCATCTCGGACTGAACCAAGTCGACCAAATATTATTATTTTTGTTCCAATTTTTCATATTATTATTTTAATATTTTAACAACGATCTAATTACTAAAATATAATAATAACAATAATATGTTAATATAACATTAAATAATCAAATATACAACTTTATATACTCTTATAATATTATTATTTAATGTTACACATCATATAAGTACAATAAATATCCATTTCATTATTATTTCTGATTATATTTATGTAAAAAAATAAAACAATAAAAAATTCATGTTCTCGCATGATGGGTCAGATTAGGCTCGAGCTACAGGGGCTTGTGTCGTGCCATGCCCCAATTTATTATTTGGGGCACGACACGAGAGGAGTCAATGTCATATTGGCATTCTAAAATTGATGTTTCAACATTTGATGTCATCCTTAAAGCCAACAAGTCCATCATTCTCATATGTCAAGAACATGACAAATAATAACAAAAATATTCAATTCAAAAATTAGAATGGACTGATAATTAATTCTTTCTCACTTGAAGAGTTATCAAGTTTGAATCTATCAGTGTATAAAAAAATTATTGGGACCTTCACTAGTCATAACCAAGTGTGCAACTTGGGGCGATATTAGATTAGTAGGAGTGATAGTGCTCTCGTACTCATTCTCCAAAGAGTGTGACTATCACATCATCACCATAGTGTGATTAATATTTGAACACTCTCGAATATCGAGATGGAAAAAACTTTTGTTAAGAAGATGAAGTTATTGATTTATAAAGGATAAAATAAGATTTTGCTTCTCTTCTCGATATGATGAAAATTTAGGCTCTTACATTAGATTGTGCAAAATTATCTTCTCTATGCCAATAAACAATTAACTGAATCATTCACATTAATGATGAAAAGAAAATGATTGAATTCAAATCAAGCTAATCAAGCTCAGATTTAGTTTAAGCATGATTTTGATCTTCAATGGAGAATTTAAAATATGACCCAGACTATCTCTTCTGCAAACCAAATTGAAACAAAAAAATCGTTTTACTGTAGTGAAGCATTAGAATCAGTCAAAATGATGCAATAAAGCAACATCAAGAAGTGAAAGATGAAACAACAAAATATAGCACCAAAAAAAATAGAATTATGGCTTCAAGGATGAATGAAAATAATTGCAATAAACCCGTAGAGAAGAGGTCTCTAAGATGAGGAGGAGGAGAGAAAAGAAAGATTATAATGGGAGGATGACAAAGAGAAAACAATGAAAAGAATTAGAGAAGTTGATAAAAACAATATTTTAAAATCAAAGAGACCTCATTTGATTGGAAAATAAGATCATGATTAAGATCTTATTCTTCACTTTTTAACAAAATATCCAAAACTATAGTTGATGGACCTCACAACATTTAATGAAACTCAAAATTAAGATAGTCTCTATGGATTAGGGTTTGAGAAATAATTGAATGTTGATTAAAGTGTCAACTAATTTAATTGGGTTCAACTAGGTAAAACAAACAAAAAATTAAAACAATATTTTCTATCATATTTTTTAGAATATAAGGGGTGATAATAGATTAGTATTGATTTATTTATTCTTTAAGTATCATTTGTTAATTGATTTATAATAATATCTAGATATGTTTTCTTTCTATATGATATTCAATTGTTACGCTCTCCGCTAGGGCACTGAACCTAACTTAATCTAAAAAAGTGACTTCGACATTCTCCCTTGGTGGGAGGCATATGAAAGAACGAATAAGTGGATTTAGGGGGCAGAGCGAAGTATAGAGAAAAAAAGATTTTGATTGGTCCGTTGAATGCAGAAGTGCGATGTGTCTAGAAACTAAGAATCATAAATGGATTCAGGTACCATTTTGAGGTACATCACCAAGCTTTCCAATCATACGAGATGAGGTTTGGTTGTCTTATCTTAATAAAGGAAAATGTTTTCTCCAAAATCCGTGAGGAGGCGTTTATTGCATTACCTCTTAACATTACCCGGTAATCTACATTACTTAACAGAAAAATTATCACCTATTAAATTATCAGTAATGTGCATTATAATGTTTAATATATATAAGTAATTCAAGTGATAATTTAGATTATCATATTTACTTATATAAATGATTACTAAATAATTATATCATTTTACCAAAATATTCTTTATAAATATTATTAAGTTAAAAATTTTCTATTATTGAATTAAAATTTATCAACTTAAATTATAAACTCACAAATTAATATATTTAAGTAATTAATACCCTTCAAATTAAAATAATAATAATATAATCTTTATAATTAATAATAATAATTTATAAAAATATTAGTCTAATTAATAATACTTATAAGTAACAATTAGTGATATATTTTAATTCATAATATGATCATAATAATATAATGTTATTTAAATAATATTTATTATGGCCATTAATTTATAATATTATTATTATCATTATTTATTATTTGTGTTGTAGTTATTATTATATGATGATTTATTATTATGTTATATTTTATTTATGAAAGATTTAAAAGGGCGAATATGAAAACTAATATAAATAAAATTACCACTTGGGTGATAATCTTGATAGACATCCCCCTCTTAGGTAATGTGAATTACCACTTCATAGATAATATGCATTACTAGGCAATCCAGATTGCCTACGAATTAAAATAAGTAAAAATAGTAATCGGATGGGCTTAGATAATTTTAAGTTCAGATTACCAGTAATCTATACATTTTAACGGGAGGAAACACCCTTCATTTGGATCATGGTGGAAAAGATTTTTCCACTCATTCATCATAACCACATCCAATTTTCTCTTTTTACCTCATTTTTTAATTATTTTCCTATAATTTACTTTCTTTTTGAATCTTTTTCCCATTTCCCATTTCCCATTTTTCATTTTCCTTCCTTTTTAATGCTCATTATTTCTTGTTATATAACACTCTTATCTATTTTCTTTTCCTCCTCCTAGGCTACTATGTTCTTGATTAGACCTCTTCCATAACATTTCACCTCTTCTCTTGTCTTTCTCACCATCACCAAAGGAATATATCACTTTTCTTTAGTTTTTAATTTTTTTTAGATTAGATCCCTAAACCAGTTCAATAAGTTTTTTCTCCTTTTTTTTCTTATTAATATTGTTTCTCACTACACTTTTTACCTCGAATATAATTGGATCAATTATTGGTTTGTATTAAATCAATTTGACCGAACAAATATATCCAATCTTAAAAACAATAGTAAACAAAGAAATTAAGTAGAAGGTAAATAGATAAAAGTAAATGACTATGTTGGAATGAGGAAAATAGGAGTTGAGGAAAAAAAAGCTAATGCAAAAAAGAAAAATAGAGAGAATAGAAAAACAAAATATATAAAAAATAAGAAAAATGAAATAAAATATGAAAAATCTAAAAATAGAATAAGAAAATAATAGTCCAATTAATATGTACATATATGTATTGTTTTTCACCAAAAAATGATTTGTTAGCAGGTTATTATTTATTTTTAGTTTTCTATTGTAAATATTACTTATATTATTTTACATATAATAGTATTATTTAACAAAAAATGTGATTCAATCTGATTAATTATAATAGTCGAATCAATTTGACACATTGATTTGATATTTGATCCAATTATAAAAATATTGACATGATTCTCCAACAATTTTATTTTTCTCCATAACTTCCAAAATTAGTTATCGGATCAGTATTTTCAATTTTTTTATTAAATTATATGTATTAAAAAACTTTCAAAGGGATCAAATAATTTCATAATCATTTCTTAAAGTTATTTCTTTTTATTTGGCATATTTTAATTTTAATGTGATTTTATATCTTAATTAGCGAAAGATGATAAATATATTATAATTGGATCAAGAGATTATCAAGGAAAATGAAATGAAATCAAAGAGTTATAGGAGGTAGAAAATGTAACAAAGATAAAGAAACTGTTATTAAATTTGTGTCTGAAATTTATCCATAAGAAAAAAAATAACTCGTTTGAATATCTAAGTAAGCATTCATTTTATTTGAAAAGTTACAAATGTTGTGACATGATATATTTATTTTATTATTATGCGTGACAATATATATTGGAAATTAACAACAAAATCTATATTTTTTATTTACTTTCATGACAATTGACCAAATAAGATTTAAAAAAGCACATTATGTTTAAAACAAACTTAAAAAGAAAAATGCTATACATATGATAAACAATATTTGAACTGAAACATTTCTCCTATATTTTTTTGCCTAATGATATTTCTCACTTTTAAAAAATGCAGCTCCTTCATCCTTGTAGTTGAAAGAAATGATACTTGCTTTATAATTATGTAATACTTTCATATTGTTGTCATTTATAGTAACACCTCTATATTTATTTATTCAATTAATATTTTAATATTAAATTTAGTATTTAAGATATGAAATGAAAAAAAAATTATAATATAATGAAATACAAAAAGCCAAAGGTTGTTTAAGGTTTTTTTTTTAATATGATGTTAGTTAAGCACGATTATGTATTATATGTTGTTAAATGCTAATATGATATTTACAGATTTATTGTTAACTAGGTTATATGCTAATTTGGATAACATAATTTATCTAGGCAATGTTAAGTGATATAAAATTTGTTTCAAAATTAAACTTTATGTATAGTAGTACTCATAAAGTAGAATATTTATAAGAGAAAAAAAGAAATCTCAATTTCTTTTTCTAGTCCGCCTCCAGTAGGGAGATTCCAAATTCCCTCTCTATACAATAAGAGGGCATTTTTAACTATAGAGCCTAATAATAAGTTCGGGAACAAGATCATAGGACTTTCATTATTTTTCAACATAAATAGCACAATGTCATCATTATCAGAAATAAATTATATAAGAGAACTAGACCAAAAAAATGTGATATAATAAAAATGTTTGAGGGCTCCGCAAACACTCATATTTTTTTATCTTAAAGGATTCTATGATAAAAGATGGAAAAAATGGAGGTGCTACCTACTTAAATAGGTAGTACTGTACTACTTCCCATAATAACCGTAGGATGTTAAATATACGATGGATATAAAATTTTCTCTTTCTTAAATAGTTTGTTATAAGTTGTTAGATCTATTGTATATCGAACATCCTACGGTTGTTAAGATAAGTAGTACGGTGTTACCTATTTAAATAGGTAGCACCTGCATTTGACCCATAAAAGATAATACAAACAAAGTATTGGTTATTTAATTTAAAATTCTTATGACATATCATATTATTATATTTAGCTGCAATACATTATCTTTGATAATATAAACTACTAACTTATTGGTAATATATATTTTGTTGTAGGATGAAATGTTTCTTAACAAAATTATCTATTCAACTAAACTTTAAAGTATTAATATTTTATTAAAAAAATATTATTATTCAACATTATCTCTCGATTTCTTGAGATAATTTTACGTATGATTGATAATATGTGCTTCATATATTTTGTTCAAAATTATTGTTTACCCTTTTGATTATATAAAACTAATATATTAGTTAAGCTAAACATTTTTTTGATGATATTTTAGTAATTTTATTTGCTAATTTAAACTATAATTTATATTATTGGTACTTACACTATAATATAATACTTTTAATAATTTATAAAGTGATAATCTATTTTAATGATCAAAATGAATTTATAAAAATAAAAATGCGCCAAATCAACCCCAAACTATTTAACCGCTTAATACTTTTTATACACAAATGTGCTCAAACATCTCCTGATATTTAATATGGAGTCAAATAGATAAATAATCATATTAATGCTATTAAATATGGTTATCGATTAATGAATTAAACAAAAAAATTATCTACAATAATACATAACACACTTGTAAATGACACAAATTAATTTTTCTCTAATCTCCCGAGAAGTATAATATATTTTTATATCTAATAGTTTTTATAAAAAATCATAAACATCATCGTAATATTTTTCATTAGTTTTTTATTTTATCCAATTGTCAATTTACTCTTACATGTAAAGATGAGAGTAGAATATCCCATATATTGGCATTAACATCAAAAGTTTAGTTCTAATCCATTTTTTCAATTATAGGGCAAAGAAAAGAAAACTAATTATATTGAGGTGCAACAGTAATATATATACTATACTTAAAAAATCGTGTAGGAAAAAGAATAAGTCTGAATTTTTTGTATTTCAATATTTTTAGTTTATATTCAAATAGATGATTATCTCTATTTTTTTAAAAAAAATAAAGAAAACCATGTAGACTAACGGATACACTACGCCAACAATATTCACATTATTATCGTTGCTTTGGAGTAGTAATAGAAAACTAAGAGTACAAAATAGAAAAATGAAAATAAAAAATAATCTAATTTTTTAATTTATCATGACTCCATTGGACATGCAAATATTTAAGTGTCTTTTAAATGGAAACTTTATTGTACGTAGTCCATTAAAACAAAAATAAATATTTTTTATGTAACTAATTAACAAATCAATCGTATCATTTCATTTTATTTAATCTAATCATCGACTTTTCTAAAAAAATAGTTATTAAAGAGTAAAAATTGATTTTGATTAAGCAGATATTAAAAAACAATTAATTAATCACTTTGATCTTATCTCTTTAAACACAAAATTTAAAAAAAAGGGAAAAATTGATTTGGAAAAAATCTTCGCGTTTACAACCGTAAGTACATATAAAAATATATAGCATGACTAGGGGAGAAAATAAATATTTTAATATGAGAATGACAAAAAGAAAAAAAAGAAAAATATAATGGAGAAGATAATACAATTAGAGAAAATGATAAAAATAATATTTTAAAATAAGAAATGCTTCATTTGATTGGAAAATAAGATCATGATTAAGATTTTGTTCTACATTTTTTAGCGAAAAATTTAAATTAAACTTAATGTACCCCACAAGTAATGTATTCCATTCAAAATTAAGATAGCCTATTAAGTTCAAAGAATAATTGAATGTTGAATTGAAGTGTCATAGTTGGACCAATTTAATTGGGTTCAACAAGATTAAAAGAAAAAAAATTAAAACAATATTTTTTATTATAATTTTTATAATACAAGGTGTAAAAAATATATTGACATTAATTTATTTATTACTTAAAATCAAATTTAAATATCATTTTGATCTGTAATGATATTAAACTAAATTTTCCATCTAACCATATTCAATTTTATCTCTTTACCTCCCTATTTTAGTTATTTTCCTCTAATTTTTTTTAAATCATTCTCCAATTTCTCATTTTCATTATTTCTTAATGCTCATTAACTTTTTTTTCCTCCTACTCTCTTGTTTTCAAGTAGACCTCGACCAATGTCAAGGAAGATATCAATTTTCTTGATCTTTCAATTGTTTTTCTTAGACTAGATCGAATAAACTGGTTTTAATAAGTTTTTCTTATTTTTTAAGATTAATATTGTTTTTCACTATGCTTTTATATCTCGAATATATCTATACAAATTATTGGTTTGTTTTGAATTGATTTGATCAGACGAACATATCCAATATTAAAAATACTAGGAAACAAGGAAAACCATTAGAAGGAAAAAGAAATCATTGTCTTGAAGAAAAAGGGGAGCAGAGGAAAAAGTTGATATAAAAAAATTAGAGGGAATAAAAAAAGAAAATATAAAAAAAATAAAAAAAACATGAAAAATATAAAAATGGAATAAGAAAATAATAGTCAAATTAATATAGTAAAATATTACTTATATTATTTTACATATTATAAATAGTATTATTAACAAAATATGTGATCTAGTATTATTGAATATAATAGTCGAATCAATTTGATATATTGATTTGATCATGTTATAAAAAACATTGATATGATTCTCCAACCAATTTATTTTTCTAGATAACCTACAAAATTATGTGATCACTATTTCATTTTTTATTCAATTGTATATATAAAAAAAAGTTTCAAAGGGGCTCTGATAATTTCATAATCATTTCTAAAAGTTATTTTTTTCTTTGACATATTTTAATTTCAAAGTGATTTTATATCTTAATTAGCGAAAGATGATAAATTTATTATAATAGGACATAGAGATTATCAAGAAAAAAGAAATGAAACTAAAGTGTTACAAGAGTATAAAAATCATTGAAATGTAATAAAGATTAAAAAAAGTTATTATAAAATTTGTGTCTATAAATTATCTAAATGAAAAAAAGCATGTTTAGATGTCTCAGTAAGCATTCATTTTATTTGAAAAAGTTAGAAAGGTTTTGAAATAATATTTTTATTTGTGTATACAACATAAAATATTTGTTTTATTATTATGCGTGACAATATATATTGGAAATCAACAAAAAATCTATGTTTTTTATCTACTTTCATGAATAATTGACCAAATAAAATGTTTAAAAAAGTAGAATATATCTAAAACAAACTTAACAAGAAAAATGATAAGCATGTGATAAACAATACTCCAACTAGCAAAACAAATTTATCATATATTTTTCTTGCTTAATGGTATTTCTCACTTTTAAAAAATGAAGCTCATTCATCCTAGAAGTTGAAAAAATGATACTTGCTTTATGATTATGTAATACATTCATATTGACGTTATTTATAGTAACATCTCTATATTTATTTATTCACTTAATATTTTAATTTGAAATTTAATATTTAAGATATGAATCTAATTATGATAATGTAGTAGAAATACAAAGAGCTCAACTTTTTTTAAGGATTTTTAATATGATATTAATTAACACTTTTATGTATTATATGTTAACTAGGTTATATAGGTAATGTTAAGTACTTTTACATATGACAAAATTTATCTCAAAATTAAACTTTATAATAGCTCTCATAAAATATAATATTAAAAAAATCTAAATAAAAAATAAATTAGATCTCAACTTTTTTTTCTAGTCTATCTCCCACACCGAGGCAAATATTAAATTTGGGAACAAACGAGTTTTCAACTAAGTAGAAAAAGAATAAAAAATACATAACATGTGACTTAAAAGATCATAAGACTTTCATTATTTTTTAACATAAATCACACAATGCAATCATTACATACAGAACTAGCACAAAAATTCATATAGAATTTATAGATATATTAAAAATGTTTGAGGGCTTCATTCTCAAACTCTCATATTTTTTTCTTTTGAAGGATTATTTGGTATAAGATAATTCGAACAGACTAACAATTATTTAATTTAAATTCTTATGATCTACCTCATTATCATATTTAGTTACAATAAATTATCAATAAACTTTGATAATATAAATTACTAGTTTATTGATAATCTCTTTTTTATTTTAAGTTAAAATGCATCTGAAAATTATCTATTCAACTAAGCTTTAAAATGCTCATATTTTATTGGAAATAATATCATTCAGTATTATATTTTCAATTTCTTGAGATTATTTTACGTATGGTTGATAATATTGCTTCATATATTTTGTTCAAACTCAATTTTTACTCTTTTGTTTATATAAAATAATATTATTAAAGTTCAATATCTTTTATGATATTTTAATAATTTTATGTTTACTAATTTAAATTATAATTTATATTATTAGTACTTATACTATAATATAATATTAATAATAATTTATAAAATGATAATCTACTAATGAAAACATATTTATAAAAATAGAAATGAGCCAAATTACCTCAAACTATTTTCCCTAGATGTGCTCCAACATCTCCTTACTCAAAATATTGTCATATCATATTTAATATGGATTCAAGTGAATAATCAGATTAATTCAATTAAATATGGTTATCAATTAATTAATTAAATAAGAAAAATGATCTTCAGTAACACATACACAAATTAATTTTTGTCTAATCTCCTGAGAAGTATAATAGATTTTTAAATCTAATAATCTTTATAAAAAAAATCATAAACTTCATCATAGTATTTTTCATTAGTTACTTTTTTATTTTATCCAATTGTCATTTTAGTCTATAATCATCCCTTATACTAAGAGTCTTTTTAATTACTCTTGAAAGCAAACGAAGGCTATTCCTCCTCCAGTCCATTTTTTTATTTACTGTGGGGAAAAAATAATTATATTGAGCGTGCAATACTCGTATATATAATATAATAAAAAAACTCGTGTAAAAAAAGATTGATTACGCCAACAATATTCACATTATTGTTGTTTTGGAATAGTAACAACAAAAATAAGAGTACAAGAGAAAAAAATGAAAAAGAAAAAAATATCTAGTTATCGAATACCATTCAAATATACATTTACATAACAGTCTTTCTCGGAGTCCATTAAAATAGTAAGAAATATTCTTTCTATAACTAATTAATAAATTAATCATATTATTTCACCTTAGTTAATTCAATTGTCGATCTGAAAATGATTTCTAATAAAATTAGTTATTAAAGTGTCAAATTTGATTCAACTAATAAAAAATTAAGAAATAAAAATATTAACTAATTCATCAGTCTAATCTTATTTCCTTAAACACAAAATCTAAAAGAAAAGATAAAGATTGATTTGGAAAATATGTCGTCCTCGACATGTAAAAGGAAATTTTTAGCGCGCCGTCTTCCACATTACTAAATTTATTTCTAGATTCATTCGAATCCAAACCGTTCGATCTACTAAAGCATGATCAAGCCGCCGTAGGATTTCCCATCGCTGATGTGACACGCACAAAACTAATAATTGAATCCCGCTGAAATATATGCACAAACTCGACAAATAGAAAACAAAAAATATTAATTCCAGACTCATCAGACGGCGGATAACGCGATATCGCGAAGGCTATGAATGATAGCCGGAGGATCCTTCAAACCTCTTTTAGCCGTTGGATCAATTTTATGACCGGATCTACCGTTAAAATAATTTAATTTGATTTCAAAACCAGAGAGGGAGAGAGAAAGCCATTCGTCTCTCTCTCGCTCTCAATCTCTCTCATCTTTCTCTTTCTCTCTCCTCTCACGCCCTCCTACTCAAATTTCCCGCACCTCGGAATAAAAATCCCTCCTTTTTTCCCTCCGTCCACCGCCCGCCGCCGTTCCAGCGGCGGGATCCCAACCGTCGGATTCCTCTACTCCGGGAGAAGACCTCTGGCGCCACCGCCGGAAGAAGCTTCCCTTCCGGCCGCGGGCTTCGCCGATCGTTGGCTTCTGTGTTCCCCGATCTGGTGGTTGTCGCCAATTCGTGAAACGTACGGGGAGGTTTCGGTTGTATTCTTCCGGAGAGGAATTTTCCGCGGGAGTTTTGGAGGTTTTGGTTTGGTTGGATTCGTTCTGAATCCCCGATTCGAAAGGGTTGGATGGAACAAGGCGGAGTTCAGCAACCCGTAGCATCGGCGCCGGCGGATTTCCCCCCAAAGAAGCTTGTTCGTCAGCTGGATTTCACGTCCTCCACTTATTCAGGAGCTGCTTCCCCGGCCGTGGTCTCGGCGGCCCTCGAGCAACCACCACATCATCAGCAGCAGCAACAACCACAACAGCAGCCCGTGCCGACGCTCTTGCCATCCTCTTCTCGGGCATCGAATCTATTAGCTGTGTAAGTCCTTCTTTTTATCGAGGGTTTTTCTAATTGTTACACTGCATTCAAACCAGTATCTCTCTTTTTCTTCTCTCTTTCTCCATTCAAAATTTAGGTTATCGCTTGGGAAATTGCTTTTGCCTTGGGTGCATAACCGAGAAGAAGTGATCTTAATTCTTTTGTATTTTACGAATTGTCTGCCTCCATTCTATAAATTTAAGATGTATTTTTTTTTTCTTTTAGACTCTGAATCATACATGGAATTTTTTTGGCTTGATATTTTTTCCATTTCCCGATTTCATTTTTTTTGATATTCTTGAAATACGAAAATTATTGGTATAAACAACAAAATCTTCTTTTATCGGTAATGTTTAGGATTTGTTAAACGAATTCACAGATATGGTTGCCCATTTCGTCTTAATACGTCCAACTTTGTGAAACGGGATTCATTCTAGATGGCGGGAGTTCTTAGTTCAATAACCGCTACACTACACAAATGGCAAGTTTTTAAAACTTGGTTAATTGGTTTTGTCCTTGGGGACTCGTGCTTGACTGTTAAAAGAACATAGATAACCTTCAATGCACTGTCTTTACGTTAAGATTTACATCACACGTTACATGACCTTGCCTACCTAGCAGGTGGATCAAGGTTGGAAGTTCAGTCAACGGAATGGAAGTTGTTAGTAAATGTGTAAACAGGAAAATGTTTCCTTTAGTTTGTTGCTGATATTATATTGGTCTTGAAGGCGTACTAGATTCAAATCACATTAGTGTCTCATAAAATTGTTTGGAAAACGACGTCTGCATAGAGAAATTTCCATCTATAGGTGAACATTGGAAAAAAAAGGAAGCAATTGTGTTTTTGACATACTGAAGTATAATCAGCTAACTGTTTCTTTTTCCTTGATCCAGCAAGCCAGAGTCCCCCAAGTCACGGCCTCGTCAATTATATGAAGTGAAAGAAGTTACGCCAACAAGGAAAAAGAATTGCAACTGCAAACATTCCAAATGCCTGAAGCTGTATGTCAATTTGGTCTAAAACGGATTTCAAGCATTTCTATGTCACATCTCATATTATAGTTTGCGAGTTAATTTCATATGATTGTAAGCTCAAGAACATGTTATTTTCGTGAACTGGTGTTTTGTTGTAATTAGTATTTGAGTGCTCTCCGTCTTTGGTGTGTTCTATAAATATTATACTTAATGCCTTTGCAAGGTTCATAAGTGAAGGTACCAAGAAAATAAAAAAAAATCTCGTTTCAGTTCTTCCCCTTTATCTGTGTTCGGATTAAAGTCTATTTCTAGGAATAGTCTGTGATATAATTCATGTAATAGATTTAATTAACCAGAAACTTATGTCTTTAACTAATATAAGTTTATTTCCTTTAGGACTTGCTAATCTAGTATTTAGTTTGATATTCATGTTAACTAGCTTATAGTGCCCCTGCAATTTATTTTCAGTGTTTTAAAGGAGGCATGCGCCTAGCACAAGACTAGAAATAATTAAGATAATCCTTGAAAATAATGGGTTCTGAGTTACCTACAAGGACTTGAATCCTGATCTCTTCAAAGAGGAACCATTCTCTGATGTTCCAATCTTTCCACCTAAAAGATGGTTGATAGTGTCCATTGCAATTTGATGGGTAATATTTGAGATAATTACTAGTACAATTAAATACTAAGTATCTGTCACTAAGATAACCACATTATTAGCTTCAGTGGTCGTTTGTTCTTTTCAAAATGTTTTTCCAACATGAACATACAGTATCCACCTGCTACATGGTAGATATTCTTGTGTCACCTCATGTTTCTGAGAAGATGCTTCATGAGCCAATAATTCTTAGGTTGTGTTACCTATGAACTTTAATGCTTTAAACTAATTCCTAATTTTCGAGGTTGTGATTTTTTCATTTGATGTCCTTATTCACATTGCGGATTTTAGGTACTGTGAGTGTTTTGCTTCTGGTGTTCACTGTGATGGATGCAACTGCACAAACTGCTACAACAATGTCGAGAATGAAGTTGCTAGGAAAGAGGCAGTTGAAGCTATTCTTGAACGCAATCCTAATGCCTTCAGACCTAAGATTGGCAGCAGTCCACATGGAGCTCAGGACAGTAGGGTATGTGTTTGATCTTTTAGTATCAAGTTTACCTATAAGAAACACGAGAACTTTAAGGGGATCTCCTTTTTCTAATTTAAGTTTACCTACTTAGACGTAACTATCTAATGATCTTAATTAGTCGAGGAAACCCAAACTTCTTACTTTTGATTAATGCTAATTTCTAAGATAAACAAGTGTACACAAGGTTTCTAGCCACAAAGTTCTCACGTTCCATTGTGCTTTTTTTTGCCTTCATATGTTAGGATGAGGCAGGAGAGATGCCACTACTGGGAAAGCACAATAAAGGATGCCATTGCAAGAAATCAGGGTGCCTAAAGAAGTACTGTGAGTGCTTCCAAGCTAATATTCTCTGTTCTGATAATTGCAAATGTATCGATTGCAAGAATTTGGAAGGGAGTGAAGAAAGAAAAGCTCTTTTTCATGGTGATCTCAGAAGTAGTAGCACTTACATGCAACAAGCCGCCAATGCAGCCGTAAATGGGGCTATTGGTCCCTCTGGGTTTATCTCACCTTCAGCATCAAGGAAGCGGAAAAGCCATGAGCTCTACATTGGTGCATCAGTGAAGGATCAAACAATCAGCAGGCTTGCTCAAATTCCACAGGTATTCTTTTGACTTTCCTGAGACCAAATAATATGAGTGAGAAAAAAATTACTTTCTCCTTTTGCTCTTTCTTAATTTTGGCATTATGGATCATTGGAGTGTTTGGCTTGCTCAAATTCCACAGGTATAAGTTGTTTTGGTCCTAATGTAATAACCAAGACATTGTCAGTTTGAAAAAAAAAGAAAGAATAGTCAGTGGTTTCTTTGAGATCAAGCATGCATTATATTGAGAAATATAATGTCATTCTTTATTGAGAATTTTGTAACGTTGTCAGACAACTCAACTGAAGACTTCATTATCAGCTGCTCCATATTCTTCTGTTCCAGTAGTGCGCGCTACTAATCCTACATACATGACATCTACTAAAGTTACTTACAGGTGAGGATCTAGTATCCACTCTTAACCTCTTAACACTCTTAACATCTAGGTCTTTTATAATAAACTAAGAACATTTAGTCTTAATCCTGATACAGATATTTGGTAAGAATAATTTCTTGTTATTGTGAAGGCCTCTTCTCGCAGATGTAGTCCAACCAGAGCATGTAAAAGATCTTTGCGAGCGTCTTGTGATAGTTGCTACAGAGGCGGCTAAGACATATGCTGGTAAATCATACTATTTATCTGTATAACTTATATTTATGGAAACTATGTTACTTCATTATGCAGTTTAGATATATTAGGGCCTGTTGAATAACTGTTAATGCCTTCTTGCCTTTGTAGCCAGTGCCTCATGGGAATAAGACATACTGCACCACTAACTCACCCTTCTTATGATGAAAATTTTACCATATATTTTAAGCTCAATAGATTGTTTTTTATTGTTTCTTTATGGTTTCGAATAATGAATTCCCAACTCAAAAAATATTAATCTATCTACAGTTTCTTTCAACAAAAACAGAATATTCTGATGTACTTTATTAATCTTCTGTATTAAGTCGATCTCTTTTGCTTTCTTTCCTTCTGGAGATGTTTGGAAATTTTGAATGGCATATTGGCCTTTGCTATCATGCTTTTGCTTAAAACTACCTGTTCATGTCTCCATTTGTACTTTATAGAATAGGCCTTTCCTTTTGAAACAGATGAAATAGAGTAGCTTAGCTATTAAATGTGTTCAATTTGATCATAAAGTTCACAGTAGAGACAGACTGTTAGTACCCAACAATTTGTTTAATAGTAATTGTGCAACCATTTTTTATCGTGGTTTGGTTCTGATTTTTTAAATAAAACCTAGCATTTCTCATTAATGCTACCAAGTACCAAGTACTAACATTCAAAATTTGGAGTTGTTAGGCTAATCCCCATTGCCCATGTGCATATTTTGAGTTGCGACTGCTAGGATGTTTCTGTTTATTCTGGAATGCATGTGGTCGGTGATCATGCAAGTTTATGCTTCTTCACATGTTTTCTAGTGTCTCTGGAATTCCATGTCAGCTGTAGACTAGTGCTTGAAGTAAATCTTGCAAAAGCTTTGCTTTATACATTTATGGAAATACCTTTGGTTTGTGTAGCTTTAATTTCTAATCTCCCTTTATATTAGCTATGGTAACAACCCCTGTTCAAATATGCATGCAAGAGTTGATATATTAAATCCCCTCTTGGAAAGCATGATATCATCAAACTTAATACAACCCATGTTCTTACTTTCTGGGTAAAACCTTTCCAGATAGAAAAGCTCAGCAGAAGCTAGGGGTTAAGGCTGAAGATTCTGTTGTCTCCTTAAATCCTAATGGAAATGTGGGAACAAAAGAGCCTGCTATACAGCAAGTGCCAGCTAATAATCTTGCAAGTGGAGTTAGCATAGACAAAACAAGTGCAGAAGAGTCGAGATCAGATTATGCAGAGGAACAGAAAGCTGGGAGGCCAATGTCCCCTGGGACACTTGCGCTAATGTGCGATGAAAACGATACACTATTTATGACTTCTCGGAATTCAAATGCTGCTTCGACATCCTGCGATAACAATAGCATTTCAGAGCTATATGGAGAGCAAGAGAGATTCGTGCTGATGGAGTTTAGAGACTATCTTCGTAAACTTGTGACGCATGGGTTTATGAAAGGTAAGCTGAATCTTCTTATCACTTAGCACCAAATTGATGTCTTGTGCTACAGCAATTATCCCCTCACCATATGAATGACCTACAAACCATTTTATGACTTTCTCTTGAGTTATTTATGTTCCCATTATCTATATGACAGTTTCCCGCAGCACAGTCCTTATAGCTAGCAATTACACGTTGTGAACTTATCTTTCACTTTGCTTTTCTGGACATCATTTTATCAATTTTTTGCTGATTATGTGTTTCTTGTTAATTAATCCCATTTTAGTGTATTTGCAGTCACCAATAGCTAATTTTTCTTTTCATGATTCACTTTGGGCATTTAAAACATTTGGACTTACTAAATCCACTAGTACTGCATTCTGAAGTAACCACAATGATAATATGTTTATTGGATGATCACACTGAACCAAGATCCTTCACATGATTGGTTCTGAACAAAAGGAATTGAACTGATTTGCTACTCCGTTGTTTCGTCAGTCATTTTTAGATAGTGTATTAGATCTTAGACCGTTACCCTTGCAACTTGGGCAGCTAATTAGTCTTGTTGTGTATTACAGGAGAGAGGTATTCCTCTATGGCCAAGAAGTGTGAAGCATCTGGTTATCAGGAGCCGGTCCTTAATGGTGTGGCAAGAGCTCCAGCATCAGCTACCGTAGAACTACCTCAATCCACTAAAGTAATGGCTAGCAATTCAAATAAGCACCCGGCGACTTTACACCCAATTCCAAGGAATGGAGATCTTAAACCTAAGACTGAGAATCCACAAAGGTAAAAAAAATAAACAAAGCAGAAAGCTTTTCTGTATTATACCAAGTGCATAGATATTCTGGTCGACGCCTATACTCGAACTCGGCTAATTATTTCACTGGCTAAGCTGCATCATTTCATTCTCCTTTTTAAGCAATTGTGTAGTTCCTCCACGAGTTCTTCACTCTACTGTAGGAGCATGGTTGAACTGATCGAGGGCTATTAATCCTTCCTCACTGTCTATTATATTTTCTATTTATTGTTTATTTAGTTTGGAGTCTTGGGAAAGTTAAATTGCTCCATTAACATGCATTTGTATTGTTAGAGAAGGTGATGGGAGGAAAAATGGGAGGAGAGAAGAAAAGGGAAGGCTAATGTAAAACAAATAAGGGAAATGGGAGAAGAGAAAAAAAAATACCAAAGAGTAAGAACATGGGTTTTCTGCTATAAGTTTTGTTTTAATTTACACCTAAATCTTGATATTAATCACTTACCTCCCATGATATTTTCTAACATCTTCACTTAATCTCAAACACCTCACATGGCTTACTTTTTATGGTATTTTAGAAAAATATATATTTTTTACCCTTAGCTCTCCAAAAGATTAAAAAGCTTTAAAATAAGAAAATGCTAGTCACACTGTCCCGTCTCTCCTTGCGAGGGTGAGAGGGTCAGATCTTTGGCGGCGTTGTGCTATAACCCCCTTGCCGAAATGAAAAGGGCTGGGACTCATATTTTTATTTTTTAATTTTGTTTTATTTATTTTTATGCATTAAGGGTACAATTGTAATGGTGCAATTATAAAAGTTAGAAAGTGAAACATTGTGATGTGTTTGGTTTAAACTGAAAACTCTAGTAACATAAGTGATTAATATTAAAATTTAAAGATAACTACTTTGAGGGAAGGATAGAAACCCCTTAAAAGTTTAATATTAATATCTAATATTCAGGTAACAGTTTTTCCATCAGTATTCGATTATTAATATGTTATTGTTCAATTTTTTAGTTTTTTTTTGTACAACAATAGTTATATTATTTTAACATTATAAACATTATTATTTATAAAATATGATTGAATTTGATGGAATTAATTCAATAATGAGTTAGTTGGAATAATTCCATCACAAAAAATATTAGCATAATTATCAATGTTATTAAAATCGAATTCGAGTGATTCGGTTTGATATCAAAATTGGAGGTGACTTCATATCGTTGAACTTAGAAAAATCAAGAAAACTGAAAATCCGATTCAATTTCAAAATTTTAAAATAAAAGGAAATTAAACTTGAAAAATTATGTTATAGTGCATTTAATGTTAATTAGTATAACTAATGCAGAATTATACAATTAATGTGGTAAGAAAGAAAAATCAAATCATGCAATTAATGAGGACAAATATCAAGAAAGTTAATAAAATATGAGAAGATTAATTAAAATTGAGAAAAAGTAAAAAAAAATATAGAGAATAAAAGAGGAAAGACAAAAATGAAAATGGAAAGAAGTAAACATAAAATGCAAAAAAAAATTGAAAAATATCAATATTAGAGTGTAAAATGTGACTAGAAAGAAGTAAAAATATAAAAAATAATACAAAGATGAGATAAGTAATAAAAGAGCGGGAGAAAATAGAAAAGTGAAAAAGAGTGTAAACAAGAAAAAATAATTAATAAAAATAAAGAAAGAAAATGTAATTAAACATAAAGACACAAGTTTTGTGTAAATTTTTATAAGATAACAATAAAACTTATTTTGAATACTATTTGTTTAAAACTATAATATCTTATTAATTATGATTTATAATTAATATGTTAATATTAAAGATTTCTATCTTCTTACAAAATATTAGTTATAGCATACTTAAAAAATAACATAACATCGTTAGTATATAATAATAATATTAATAATAATAATAATAATAATAATAATAATAATAATAATAATAATAATAATAATAATAATAATAATAATAATAATAATAATAATAATGTATCAATTGTCATTATTTTAAATAATCATTAACCTTTTGAATCACAATAAATAATATTTTACATTAATATCTAACCAATAGTATTTTTTTTTATTTTTTAACATATCATATAGTATTAATTGTGCTATATATTTTTAAATTGTTATAATAATATTATTTTAATAAAAATTCAGTTCAACTTGATCGAACCCCTTATCCAACCATGACTCAATTGGATTCTAATCCGATCACCGATTTGATTTTGAAAATATTAATAATTATCCAAGTTCATTGTGTTTTCGCCGTAATTTCCAAAATTAGTTACATTACAAATGGGGCATAGGTACCCTCTCTCGTTAACGTTATTTGGGAAGCTCTAATATTATTTGGAGAAATTTACTTAATAATTTTGTTAAGTAGACTCATTAGTGATAATTCAGATTCAATTTGATAGTCTTAAATAAAATTTGAAAATTTAAAGTATTTTTTAAAAAATTAATCTCAAATCGTCAACATCGAATCTGACGATCTGAATTGTCGCTAATGAGACTACTTAATAATGCTTAGTGGGCTTTCTTTTATTTTAAATTATATAAAGATTAGTTAGTATTAGAAAATAAATTTGAAAAGGCATCAAAATATTTCTACCAAATTTATTTATTTTTCAATTCTCTTTAACATAAATTTAATTTTAGACTCTGTTTCTTTTATGAAAATATTTTCTTAGAAATTTTTTTATTGATTGATAATATTAAATAGCTTGATCAATTATAAAATATTTTTTGCTGACCTAAAAGAGTATGCTAAAATATTAATTTTATATTTAATAAATTATTTTCTCTAGCAAAACTTCATCCTTTACATTTACAATAAAATTTTCCTTCATATTTAATAGTCATATCTTAAACACATAAAAACATTTTTCAAAATTATTTTCCAAATAATTATGTTTTATAATTTTTTAATCAAAATAAATAGGGCGTTAATGCATTTGACATTTTAATTAGAAAAAAAGATAAAAGTACAATAACTGATTCTGTAGGGATGGAAAAACTCTCCGAAGTTCGGAGATCTTCGCGGAAAATCCCCGATCGAGGCCCCGACTTTGGGAAATTTTTTTCTACGTGGAGGCGGGAATGGGGGTCATAGTCCCCCCGCACCCCAATTCAAGGATTTGGGCGGGAAACATTGCCCCGCCCCACGAATCTTCGATCCCCGCACATATATATACTTATTAAAATATTTTAAAATTAATTAAGTAGTATTTATATGTATTTATTCATAAATACAAATTATAATATTTAAATACATATATGAATAATATAATATTTTTCTGAATATTATATATTTATGATTTTATTGAATATTTTATTTTATAAATTTTTTTTATTAATTTCGGGTAATGGGTCCCCGCGGAGGTTCGAGGATACGTGGGGATGGGGGCGGAAAATTTAATTCTCCCGCCACGAGGAATCAAGGAGCGGGTGGGGACGAGGATGGATTGGTGGAGTCGGGGCGGGGAACATATCCCTCGCCTCGAACAGGGGCGGGTGTCATTCCTATTAGAGACTATCGAGGAAAAAAAAACGAAATAGTGGGATTGCAACAGTAGGTAGATGATGTTGATAAAATGATATTGATAAATTATGTATGAAGATTATCCAATTGGGAACCAACCAATTCATTCGAAAATCCAAGTGAAATAGAAAGCTGCTGTTTTGAAAATACATAAGAATCAATTTTGTTCTATAAAAAGAAATAATTTTTAAAAAAATATTTTAATTATGGTACTTAGGAGTGTATAGTTTAAATTTTGAAATTGAGGCAAAAGAGTTGAATTAAAAATATTAATAATTTTCATGCGGTATAGAAGCATTACACACTTTTCTCTTTTTTTACTATTATATTATTATTATACACAAAAGATACAAAAATTTAATCAGGACTAATTCATATGACAGTTGACTTCTACATACGACGGACAATTTCACCGCCTCAATGAGGTATATATTTAGATTCTCGTAATCATGATTGAAAATATAAATTTTCATTTTGATAATTTTGGGTGATACAAAGAGTTAAAATTGAACAATTTTACAATGAAATTTTTTTTTTGAATGACAATTAGAAAAATATAGTATAATTACTTCTGTAAAAGAGTATAAAATTAGAAGGTAAGAGTGTACGAGGAACATTAATATTTATTATCCAAATAAAAAATATAATTTTTTTTAGGCATTATTTATTTATCATTAGACTTCTTTTAGCCATAAGGTTATAACGAAATAAATATTTTGTATTTACATTTTAACGATTTGTCATTATCTTTCTCCAAAAGTTTCCTTTCTCTCCCAAAAATTTCTCCATAAATAATACATTTATAATAATAAAATTTGGAGAAGAAAACAACTATTGGTCGAATTATTATAAATACCTGGTCCTACATATTAATTCAAAAGGTATTTATTTTTAACCATGCTTTTTAAAATGAAACTTTAATAAGTGGGGTCCACTAAAAATAATAATAAACATTTGGAATGGTAAATAAATTATTATCGTTTAATTATTTAAGCAGATTTTGAGTTTGAGTATTTTTAAATTAATCGATTCGAGGATGAGTCGAAATTTTAATTCGTAATTAATTAATATAATCGTTACGACGCCACTTTTCAAAGGGCGACAATCCAAAAAAGGAAAGCAGCAATAAACAATCTCTCTCTAATTAATTAACACAAATCCGTTCCTATCCATTGCCATCTCTCCACATGTCTCAAGGATGCTTCAATTATAAACTAGACAAATTTATTATTATGCTTCACGGCATTTAATAATCCAATCGTTGACCCAAAATATTCAAAAGTGTGTTCGCTGCCAAAAAAAAAGTTGTAGAACAAAATTTGATTAGGCTGAAGTGAAAAAAATGAAGTCGAAAAGCAAACAATTAAAATATCAAGGAAAAAGAAAAGAAAATATAGCATATGTAGACTACTAAAACTACGAATAATTTCAGATAAAAAGGTAATATAACTTTTTTTGACATAAAAAGTTTAAATTAACGTGCTCTTAAACTCCAAAATATTATACTTAATTTAGTTAATAGTGAGCTCTCATTTATTTTTTGTTCATTAAAAGTACTTTTTTTTCGGTAGTATTAAAAATAAAATTTAAAATGGAAAGATCTCGTGCTATCCCTCGAAACGAAATCTAAACCGTACACGTTTCCGAGAGAATTTTAGCGCGCAACCATATAAATTCTCCGTATAGATATTTTGCACGCGCTAAATAGTTCTAGATTTCGTCGAATCTAAACCGTCCGATCCATTGAAGCATGATCAGGGAACCGTAGGATTTCCCAGAGCTGATGTCACGCACGAAAATTAATAATTGGATCTCCATTCACATATATGTACGAACTCGAAAAAGAAAATTATGGCTCATCCGACGGTTGATAAGGCGACGTCACAGAGACTATGAATGATAGCCGCAGGATCTCGTAAACCCTTCACCAGCCGTTGGATATGTTTCCTTTCTATATCTGCCGTCAATTAATTTAACTTTTTTTTCGGTAAAGGTAAACTAATTTAATTTGATTTCAAAACCAGAGAAGGAGAGAGAAAGCAATTCCTCTCTCTCTCTCTCTCTCTCTCTCTCTCTCTTCGCCGTCCTACTCAAATTTCCCGCACCTCGGAACAAAAATCCCTCCTTTTTCCCTCCGGCGACCCCCCGCCGCCGTTCTCGCCGGATCTCGGCTGTCATATTTCTTTATTGTGGAGAAGGTCTCGGGCGGCCCCGCCAGGAAGAGGTTCACCTTCCGGCTGCGGCTTCGTCGATCGTTGGCTTCTCGGTTTCCCGATCTGGTGGTTGTCGACAATTCGCGAAGTGTGCGAGGAGTTGACGGGGGCTTCGGTTGTACTCTTCCTGAGAGGAATCTTCTGTGAGAATTTTGGAAGTTTTGGTTTTTGGCTGGATTCGTTTCCGAATCCCCGATTGGAAAGGGTTGGATGGAGCAAGGCGGAGTTCAGCAACCTGTGGCATTGGCGCCGGTGGATTTCCCCCCAAAGAAGCTTATTCGACAGCTGGATTTCACGTCCTCCTGCACCTATTCAGAAGCTGCCCCTCCGGCCACCGTCTCGGCGGCACTGGAGCAACCACCGCATCATCGGCAGCAGCAACAATTGCAGCAGCCCGTGCCGGCGCCCTTGCCATCCGCTTCTCGGGCGTCGAATCTGTTAACTGTGTAAGTCCTTTTTACCGAGGGTCTATCTAATCGTTGAACTGCTTTCAACCAATCTTTCTCTCTTTTTTCTCCTCCTCAATTCAAAATTTAGGTTAGCGTTTGGGAAGTACTTTTTCTTTCTCCCTCTGCGCATATTGCCGAAATCTGATCTTCATTCTTTTGTGCTTTGCGAATTGTATACTTCGGCTCTATATATTTCAAATGTTTTTTTTTTCGGTTACATCTCAAATGTTTCTTTTATCTTTTAAATTCTGAATAATACATGGAAATTTTAGAGCTTGATTTTTCTTATTTTTTCAATTTCGTTTTTTCTTTCATATTCTTGAAATGGTGAAAATTAATAACTCAACTTTTGTATCTGCATTTCCATTATCTTCTTCTATCTGTGATGTTTAGGATTTCTTCAACAAATTCATAGATATGGTTTACCATCTCGTCTTAATAAGTATTCTGAAACTGCATTCATTCCACATGGCGGGAGCTCTGAGTTCAATAACACACTTTACATAAATGGCAACCTTTTAATACTTGGTTAATTACATATGTCCTTTGGGATTCGTGCTTAACTGTTAAAAAACATATATAACGTTCAATGCACTATCTTTATGCTATATATGGATTTACATCACACATTACATGACCTTGACTACCTAGCAGGTGGACCAAGGTTGGAAGCTCAGTAAACATAAATGAAGTTGCTAGTCGTGTGTAAACAGAAAAAGGTTTCCTTTAGTTTGTATGCTGATGCTATATTGGTCTTGAAGGCTACTAGATTTTAATGCCATTAGTGTGGCATAAGATTGTTTATTGCATAGAGATTTTTCCATCTATAGCTGAACATTGTCAAAAAACTAAGAAATTATAGTTTCTCATTAGGAATAATCATCAGTTAACTGTTTCTTTTTCCTTTATCCAGCAAGCCAGAGTCCCCAAAGTCACGGCCACGACAATTGTATGAAGTGAAAGAAGGCACACCAACAAGGAAAAAAAACTGCAACTGCAAACATTCCAAATGCCTGAAGCTGTATGTCAATTTCTATTTTATCACATAGTCAATTTGATCTAATATGACATACAAGCATTTCCATGTCACTTATCACATTATGGTTTTGAGTTAATCATTTATATGATTGTAAGCTCAAGGACGTGTCCATTCGGTGAATTGACTACCTGATTACAATTAATTCTGTGATAATCTCCACTTTTGTTATGCTATCTTATATAGTGCTTCGGCCTAACACCTTTTTGTGAAGTTCATAAGTGAAATGCACTACGAAAATTAAAAGAAGCAACCTCATCTCAGTTCTTCTCCTTTATCTAGTTTCAGATTAAAGTCGGTTTCAACTTTCAAGGATGGTTTCAAATATCATTCATGTATTTGATTGAATTAACCAAAATTTTATGCCTTCAACTAATATCAGTTTACTTCCTTTAGGACTTGCTAATCTACTGTTTAGTTTAATATGCGCCCTAACTAGCTTGTAGTGTCTTCTGCAATTTTTCAGTGTTCTAAAGGAGGCATCTGCCGAGCACAAAATAGAAACTAGAAACTAAGCTAGAAGCAGAATAAGATAGTCCCGAAAACAATGAGTTCCTAGGTACCTACTGGGACTTGAATACTTGATCTCTACAAAGATGGGTCCCAAGTCCCAAGTCCCTACCACTCCACATAAAAGATAATTGCTATTGCTGATAAATAATATGACTATGTCAGTAAGCTCATTAGTTTTATTAGATTCTGTGATGATTTGTTCTTTCAAAACGTTTTTCCAACATGAACTTGCAGTATGCATCTTCCACATGGTAGAAATTATTGTGATCAACTCATTTTCTGAGGATATGCTTCATGAGCCAATGGCTCTTAAACTGTTATATATTCTTCTGCATTCTCAAGCTCTTAGATTTAATGCCTGATGTTTGAGATTGTGATTTATCTTTTTGACGTCCTTACTCACATTACGTATTCTAGGTACTGTGAGTGCTTTGCTTCTGGAGTTTTCTGTGATGGGTGCAACTGCACAAACTGCTATAACAATGTCGAGAACGAAGCTGCTAGGCAAGAGGCAGTTGATGCTACTCTTGAACGCAATCCTAATGCTTTTAGACCTAAGATTGGCAGCAGTCCACATGGAGCTCGGGATAGTAGGGTATATGTTTGATCTTCTATTATCTAGTTTACCTAGAAGTAAGACAATACTTAATGGGGATCTACATTTTCTGGTTGAAATTTACCTACTTACATGTAACTATTGAATGATAAATTGAGGAAATTCCAAACTTTCTTACTTTTGATTAATTCTCGAGTTAAACAAGTACACAGGTTTCTAGCTATGAAGTTCTCATATTTCATTATGCTAATTTTTATTTTTCTTCATATGTTAGGACGAGGCAGGAGAGATGCCATTGCTGGGAAAACACAATAAGGGATGCCACTGCAAGAAATCAGGGTGCCTAAAGAAGTATTGCGAGTGCTTCCAAGCTAACATTCTCTGTTCTGAGAATTGTAAATGTATGGATTGCAAGAATTTTGAAGGTAGTGAAGAAAGAAAAGCTATTTTTCATGGTGAACATGGAAGTAACACTTACATACAACAAGCGGCCAATGCAGCCCTAAATGGGGCTATTGGTCCCTCTGGGTTCATCTCTTCTCCAACATCAAAGAAGCGGAAAAATCATGAGCTCTACTTTGGAACATCAGTGACGGGCCAGACAATGAAGAGGATTGCTCAACTTCCACAGGTATTCTTCTGGCTTTCCTGTGACCAAGTAATATGAATGAAAAAAGGTTTTGCTTTCTCCATTTTGGCGTAATGAGTTATTGGAGTGTTTGGCATGATAGCATTAATTTTTCTGTTCCTATGTGATACCCAAAGTATTTGTCAGTTTTAGAAAAAAAGAAAACAACTTTCAGTTCTTTCCTTGAGATTAAGCATGCGTTGATGATTGAATTTTGAGAAACATATTTTTTGTCACCCTCTAATGAGAATTTTGAATCATTCTCAGACAACTCAGTTGAAGACTTCGTTACCAGCTGCTCATTCTTCATTTTCATCTGTTCCTGTAATCCGTGCTACCAATCCTACGCATCTGACATCTACTAAAGTTACTTACAGGTGAAGATCTAGTATCCACTATTAGTTTCTCTCTTTTTATCATTAACTGCGGACATTTAGTCTTAATCCCAATATCGATATTTGGTAAGATTTATCTTGTCTTGTTATTGTGAAGGCCTGTTCTCGCTGATGTTGTCCAACCAGAGCATGTACAGGATCTTTGTGATCGTCTTGTGGCAGTTGCTGCAGAGGCTGCTAGAACACATGCTGGTATGTCACACCTTATCCATATAGTTTTTATTTTTGGAAACTGTGGTACTTTTTTTTTTTTTGACAAAGGAAAGGATGACTACAAATTGTGGTAGTCATCCATTTGTATTAATTCAAAAGATGGAATGTACAAGTGTGTGGAGGCTATGTAAAGAATAGCTCACCAAAATCCAAAAAACAAAAGTAATGTCTATCCGGGTCCCCACTCATTAATAAGAAATGATATATGATGTATAACATTCTCAAGGTAGCACCTCTCCCCTTTGAATATTGTGCGATTGCGTTGTAGCCATATCGCCCACATGATCGCCATAGACATTGTGTATGCTTGGCGCCACCCAGAGTTGTCCTGTGTCCCAAGTGCACGAAGCGAGCTCCAGAAAGAGTCCACTGTTAGGGCCTTCATTCTGCAGTTTAGACATATTAGGGCCTGTTTAACAACTGTTCATACCTTCTTGCCTTTGTTGCCAGAACCTCAGAGGAATAAACCATGCTGCATCCCAAAGACATCTTTTTTTTTTCTGGAAAGTCTAATGCACACTTTTCAGAAATGAAATTTTACATATATTGTATGTGCAGTTCAGTTTTTTTTTTTTTATATAATTTTTTATTGTTTTAAAATAGTGAATTCCAACTGAACAACATTAATTTATTAACAATTACTTTCGAAAAGAACATAATATTATCATGTGCTTTGTTAATGCTCTATACCACTAGGGCTATGTTTGGCACATGCAAAATTAGCGGTTGAAATAGAGTTTAGCAGTCAAACCGCTAAATAAACTATTTGGTGAAGTAATTTTGACAATAACGTTTAGCGGTTAATTAGAGGTTCTCAATAAGTTGACTAGATTTACGTTTAAAGGGTAGAGGATAGATTTTTTATTCCAAATTTGTCCTTCTTCAACATACACTATATAAATTTTATTATAATAACATAAATCCTTATTGTTATATAATAATTATTTATACTATTTTCATAATGGAAGTTATAAATCATTTATAAAATGTATTTTCTTTTGTTTGATTTTTATGATTTGAATAGTTATTTACATAATATTTTTCCAGTGTGAATATACATATATATATATATATGTATATATAAGTATCTAATCTTCAAGGTAACAAAAATTAAAAAAATAGTTACATTACAATAAAAAAATCAAATGCATATAATATTAAATTTTGATAATTTATTACCTCATGCCCATTTACGTCATTTTATACAAATAAACCCATTCAACCACTAAATTTATCAAACACTTATTCATCAATTTCTTAATTGAACCTTTATAAACTCTAATCACCATCCGCTAACCGCTATATATTGATTGATCCGCTATCCGCTCATCAACCGCTGAGCTTAAGTAAAGCTCTTTAGATTATTCTTCTGGGGGTTTGGAAATTTGTTATGATGGCAGGCCTTTGCTATCTTGCTTTTGCTTAAAACTACTAGTTCTTTCCTCCCATTGAACATTATAAAATAAACATTTCCTTTTATAACTTCTAAACAGATGAATACAAGCAGCTCAATTCTTTTCTTTTGTTTCAATCTTATGCTAGGGTATGTATAGGTATAGCTATTAAATGTTTTTAACTTTTTCATAACGCTCACAGTTCTTTTCAGAAAAGGTTAACCATCTACTAAAATAACTGCTATCAATGTCCTTGTACAAAAATTGGAGGTCACTAGGTGGAGTCCCATCCCAGAAACATCAAACTGAGGACCTACCTAAGTTTTCTAGGAAATTGGCAAAACTGCGTCCTTGAAAATATGTTTGCTTCAAAATTGTCCAAATCTCAGGCATCCAAATGTCGACCGTGATACTTTTAATCTTCCATGGGCATTTGACCTCTTTGTGCAAAATGTTGATCAATGAAGATGAATCCGATTCTATCTACACAACTGTACAATCCTGGTCCACAGAGCGGATAATTCTGCTCCTAAGATCCAAAGACTCTCTCCGATGCAGAGTAGAATACCTTGCTCAATGATCCTGCAACCATGAACTGTTTGGTTATCTAATTAGATGACTTGCACCCCCTTCCTCCTTAGGTCCTGGAAGGGCCTGTTTGAGTTAATCTTAACCCAGCCTGGAGGAGAGTTCTCCCACTTGACCCAAACTAGGTCAGTGGGGCTATGTCCCTTGGGTTAGTGGATGTATATATCGGCATATTCCCCTTCCTCCTTATATTCTGTGAAGGACCTGTTTGAGTTAATATTAACCCAGGGCTTTCTTCCACATAGTTGGACTGGAAGATTGCTAGCATTAAAGTGAATATTGTTTCTTAGTATGCAAAGAGAGATTGAATGACTTTCCCGGAAGGAAGAGAAAAGGTTATTTCCCTCTAGCACCCAGTCACCCTGTCCCCACGTATTGAGATAGGAAAAGTTAAAGTTCAATTTTTGCTATGCCACAACTACATACTAATAGGGCAAGACAAGAACAAGTGGTTAACAGATTCCACATCTACTCCACACATTGTTCAAGCAGGGTTTGGAGAGTCCTCAAAATGACGTAGCATGTCTTTAGTAGGTACCTTGAGGTGTGACTTTTGAAATATGTACTTAAAGTGTCGGGAATTTCCCACAGAGATTTCCAACCAGATCAACTATTGCTAAAGAGGGAGAGAGCCAGTGTCGAAATGATTCTTAAACTAATTTGGTCTTAGCAATACATTAGGTCAGACTCCAAATTCACTTGTCATCATAGGGCCATGCAGATAGATGAATTTAGAGGATGTGTTCAATTCAGCATGTACCCAAAACAGTCCTGTAATGAAGGTAATTCCAAAAACACACAGCAACAAGATCAGCCACATAAAGTTAAGATAATCCAGCAAAATCCATGTTCATAATGGTAGGCTTAATTGCAGAGCCATACAAAGCCATCTTCACAAAAGTAGGATTAGACATAGCACTTGTACCCTTAGCATTGCCAATTTGCTTCTTGAGTCCCGATTTTAATACCTCCAATGTGTTTAGCACAAGTCTTCAACACCAAACTCTGTTTGTACTCAAATTGAAGCACAAGGGTGAACAGGTTTACGCTTAATGGCCACTAGCATAGCTCACCGGTCTTGGTTCCCATTCAGTAAGTCCAACATCCTCGTAGCTAATGGGGTTGTCCTTATGTGGAACATGTTTCTTATACCCAGAGCCCTCACAATCGTAGGTGACTGGGCAGTAGCCCAAATAATAAGGTGAGCACCTCTCCTTTTACCATCAGAGGACCAAAGAAAATTCTTATCCAAATATTCAATTACCCCATTTGAACTATAAATGGAACTCAATGAATAATTATGAATTCTATTCAGGACTGGTTTGATCAATGTGATTTTACCCACTTGATTAAGAGACTTCATCCCATCCAGCCAATTTATCAGGTAAGTTCTGCTGTTTTGAGTTGAAAGGGAAACTACATACTGACATATTCATTAGCTGCTTACTTTTTTCCTAGCTGATCAGAGTTCACAGTGGAAACAAACTGTGACACAACTACTTATTAATAGTAATTCTGAAACCATTCTTTCTCGTCTCTTTCTTGTAATAATGAATATATAACATTTCTTGCTAATGCTACCAAGCACCAACATTCAAAAGCTGGAGTTACAATTGCTAGGATGTTTCCATTTGTTCTGGAAAAAATGTGGTCGGTGAACATGCAAGTTTGTGCTTCATGTTCATATGTTTTCTAGTGTCTCTGGAGCTCCATTTCAGCAATTCACTTGAGCTTGACGTAAATATTGCAAAACCTTATATTTATAGAATTATAAAAGTAACTTTGGTTTGTCTAGCTTTATTTTGTACTCATTTGATTTCTATTAACTCTGGAAACAATTCCTGTTCAAATATGCATACAAGAGTTGTTGCATTTAATCATCTCTTGGAAAGCATGATATTATCGAACTTAATACCACCCATGTTCTTACTTTTGAATAAAACCTTTCCAGATAGAAAAGCACATGAGAAGCTAGGGGAGAACGAAGATAAGGTTGAAATTTCTGTTGACTCCTTAAATGCTAACGAAAATATGAGACCGAAAGAACCTGATGTTCAGCAAGAACCAGCTAGCAGTCTTGCAAGTGGAATTTGCATAGACAAAACAAATGCAGAAGGATCTAGATCAGATTGTGCAGATGAACAGAAAGCTGGGAGGCCAATGTCCCCTGGGACACTTGCGTTAATGTGTGATGAAAAAGATACAATATTTATGACATCTCGAACTTCAGGTTCTGCTTCAACATCTTGCGGTAACAATAGCATATCAGAAAAATATGAAGAGCAAGAGAAATGTGTGCTGATGGAGTTTCGAGAAGTTCTTCGTAAACTTGTGACACATGGGATTATGAAAGGTAAGCTAAATCTTCTTATCACTTGGCAACAGAGCTGTTCCTTGCATTACTACAATTATCTTGTCACCATGAATGACTCGCAAACAATTTGGTGAATTTTTTGAGTTAATCATCTTGCCTTTATTTACGTAACAGTTTTCTGGAACACATCCCTTATTGCCAGCAGTTGCACTTTGTAAACTCCTTTTTCACTTTGCCTTTTTGGATTTTCATTTTTCTCGATTCTTTGTTGATAATGTGTTTCTTGTTAATTGATCTCATTTTGGTGTATTTTTATGGTTGTGTATGATGATTTTAAATACACATAGGACATTTGTTTGATGTTCGACTTTGGACATTTATAACCTTCGAGTTACTAAATCCAATAGTACTACATGTTTAGTAACCACAACGATCATCTGTTTATTGCACGACCACACAGAATTAAGTAATTGCTTTCACATGATTAAGATCTGCATCTGAACAAAAAGACTTGAATTGACTTGCCACTCAAGTTTCATCAGCCATTTTTAGATAGTGTTATTAAATCCAAGTCCATTATCCTCACAACTTGGGCTGTTAATGAATCTTGATGTCTATTACAGGAGAGAGGTATTCCTCTATGGCCAAGAAATGTGAAGCATCTGATTATCAGGAGCCGCTCCTTAATGGTATTGCAAGAGATCCAACATCAGTTGCCGTAGAGCTACCTCAATCTGGTAAAGCAATGCCTACCAATTCAAATAAGAATCCATCGATTTTACACCCAATCCTAAGGAATGGAGATCTTAAACCCAAGACTGAGAATTCACAAAGATAGAAGAAAATAAACAGAGCAGAAATTGCTTTTCTGTATTATACCAAGTGTAGATGTACTGGTCGTTGCCTATTCTCAAACTCGGCTGATTTGACTGGCTGAGCAGCATCTTTTTATACTCCTTCATAAGCAATTGTGTAATTCCTCCACAGTTTCTTCATTCAACTGTCGGAAGAGCTAATTTACCGCTTATTCTGTTCAGGCTTCCGGGGAAGCTAAATTGCTTGATTATGTGAACATGTAGCTGTATGTTGATTTCATTCGCCCTCTTGGCTATTGCAATAAGATTCCATATGAGATTCGCATCATCACATATGAATGCAATGTGTTTGTGACCTTGCAAATTTATTATTAGATTAAGAAATAAGTAATAAAAGATAAAAAATATTTTAAACTTTTACATAAAGGGCAAGTGTCATTTAACAAATATGAATAAATAATTTTAATAAAAAAGTATCAAAGCAAAAATAGTTTAGGAAATTGATAAAATTATAGTTTAGGGTTATTAGTGAAAAAAATTGTAAAATACGATATATTAGTGAAAATAATCCTAATTTTTTGGTAGGTATACAATTCTTTCTTATTTCTTTGTGATCATTTTTCCTTACTACATATTGCAATTATTTCTTTCCTTTTCAGGTTGAACACTTATTAAAATATCTCTCCCACACACAGACACACACATATAGAATCGTAAACCGGCCCAAAGTATTGAACCATTTTGCTTGAACCGGTCATCGAACCAACTTTAATCGGGATCCGTGTGTTGAATCGTGCCTTTTTTGCTGAAGTCATAGATTACTGATCTCACGATTGACGATCAGTGGTATGAAGATGCTACCAGCTTGGCTGGTAGCATTTACATTAAATCATATATATATAGTCTAATGGAGATGTTACCTAATTAAATAGATAACACAATACTACTTATATTATTAATCGTAGGATGTTAGATATACGATAAATCTAACAACTTATAACAAACTTTTTAATAGAGAGAATCTTTTATATCCATCATAAATTTAACATCTTACAAGGGAAAATATAAGTAATATTGTATTACCTAATTAAGTATGTAGCACATTCATTATATATATAAATATATATATATATATATATATGTATAATATAAAATAAAAAATGTCCTACGAAAACATTTAAACAAATTACCTTTCTTCAGTAAATCACAAAAGATTAAAGAAATTTTATAAAAAAAATTAAAACACTAAAAATTGACTCGATTTGAATTAGAGATTGACTCAGTGAACCTAGTGACTTGAATCAATTCAATCTTAATCGGATCGGGTTATTAATTAGATAAGACTTGAACCAAACATAACTCGATTATCAACAAATTAGGCATGAGTTTTAATTTTTAAACTTGATCAATCCGACTCGATTCAAATATTCGATCAATTTTTAATGAAATAAAATAATTTATTTTTTGAAAAATATACTAAAAGAAAATATTTAATAAATATTTTAAATGTTCAAAATATATTAAATTCCTACTTTTGATATAATTAAGATTAAGATTTAATAGGGGTATAAATCGCAACTTGAGATTAAATATTATAAAAAAAAGAAAGAAAATACTAAACTCCATGGGTCCAGATTGGTTTGGATCTAGAGATTCGATTACTAGTCCAACCAAAATTGATCTAATAAAATCGGGTCCAATTTAATCCGACCCATAAATACACCTATCCGATATTAAATTTTAATTTTTTAATATTCGAAAAAAATATGAAAAAAAAATTCATGAAAAAAAAAATTAAAAATAGAAAACGATTATCGAACTGCGGATCTGAACAGCTAATGGGTTTGGATTCGGATATCCCTAGGAATTGGAAAATACCCATCCAATTACCGAGCAATATTCTAGCATTCGAGCGAGCGGCGGCGGCGGCGCTCACAGCCAACTCCTACCGCGGTGATCGGGAAATGGCCGCCTCTCCTCTCCTCCGGTCGTCTAGGGTTTCCGGTCGCATTGTCTCATTGGTTTCTAGAGCCACCAGGAGATCTGTCCAGACTGAGGTGTCTCCGCCGACGTCTCGATCGATCCTCAGGTGAGACGGCGCCCTCGGATCTGCCAACCGTCTCTTTGTCCTTTAGAATGCTAAAAGCAATGAAGAAAACTTATATGTTCGTGTAGGCCGTCGACATGTTCCCGTTGCTTGGCGTCGATGCTGCCGCTGCACAGCGCCATCGCTTCCGCTAGGCTGAGGTCGGCACTGTCTGCGGAGTCGCAGCCATGGGGTTGCGTCCCGCAAGGTGAGTTCTTTGTTCCTCTTTTCTTAAGTGCAAAAGAAAAAAAAAAACTTTTTTCTTTGTGGTTGCAACGGATAGTGGGTAATATGAATAATTTCCTGTATGTGAATGCTTCAGTCAATGATACATTTATGGCTCTTTATTTTGGAAAATCTATGGTGTTTATGTTGTCACGGATTGTTGCATGAATTTTTTCACATAGTGCAAAATTTCATCTTTATTTACTTGGATGGATTTGGTTTTAGAAGATGGAATTCTCATTCGATTAGGTTCCCGTTATCATACCTTTTATGATAAAATCTAAGTTTTCTTTTGGTGTTGTTAAATTAGGTGAGTTAATCATCTATGCCAAAAATATTAAGATATTATACTCATCCTTGATCTAGTTCAATCCATCACATTGGATCATTAAGGAAGAGTTTGTTTTCAATATGAAATTTGTAAGGTTTGAACTCAAGACTGCTCGACCTGCTTTGGTACCAAGAGTAGAGTAGTAGACAATATGTACCAAAAGTTTAACCTATTAGGAAGATACTCTTTGC
Organism: Pontederia paniculata; assembly: GCA_001647135.1. NCBI lineage: Eukaryota > Viridiplantae > Streptophyta > Magnoliopsida > Commelinales > Pontederiaceae > Pontederia > Pontederia paniculata. The sequence goes on from LTAE01000707.1 coordinate 43,349, forward strand.
TATTTTTATATTCTTAATAAGTGTGAGATAAAATATAGGTTTGGGTATAGATATTTCCCCTTCTTTGTTGAGAGGGGATACTTCCTTGATCTTTAGCGAGTTCAATCAAATATGTGGTGTAATATAGTTCTTTACTCCCTAGTTCTGGTGGTTTGTAGAGAATATACTTCCGAACGGAGAAGCACAAGGAAGATTAAGAAAACTAATCAAAACTTCATGCAAAGAAAGAAAAAAATATACAGTTTTAGCATTCCTTAGCTAATATACTAGGTTATGACAACAAGATCAAAGCTTGTTTTTCTTTTCGTAAGTTAGAATTTGATGCAAGGAAATTATGACTTTGGATCATCTTGGTCAAACAGTTTAAGGAATGATGAATTTAATTGCCTTTTGTATCATGAATCTGGGTCATTAAAACTTTGCTCCATTGGCTATCTTGAATATTGGGCTATGTGCTAATTTTTGCTTTCTTGTCCATGGCACCTGCCAAGTTATCAAGTAAAACTGTCCATTCATGATTGCTTTTCTTAATATGTTTGGTAATCCGTAATTTGGCCTATTTTTTTGAAAGAAAAAAATAGACCAAATTACAAATATTTTGATTTAGTATTGGCATAACATTGAACTATATTCCTAATGGGCAATCTAAACCTTATTGAGCTTCCTGGTTTTAGGGTATCAAACTTAAAGAAACTAGTAATGGCATTTAGACTTAAGTACAAAAGATAATGAACATAGTTTTTTTCTTGAGAGGGTAAAGGATGACTACCTTTTGTAATATAAGAACACTTTAACAATGAGCATAGTTAGCCACCTCCATGGAATATAAAGAGAAATTAAAGTTGAGATACATCAAAGTTTGCCTCTTGATGAACGTCATATATGTGCAAATAACAACAATGATATGTTAAAAGATGTTCTTGTATTTTCATATATGTCAATTCATATTTTCGTTTGAATGAGAAGCTTGAATGTTCCTTTTACTTTTAGATAGTTAAGTGATCCTATTTTGAAGTTTAAGCTAAAAAGCTCCTTACAAGACATATGTAAGGATATTCCTTTCGTGTGTTTTTATTTGTTTACTATGTTAATTTGAGTGCATTCCATCTCAAAAAATTTGAGTGCATTCAGTAACTCACATGGAGCTTTATTTTATGGAATTTGATCATCTAACAACCACTTCTGTTGCATGGGGTGGTTATCTGATTCTTGTCAAATTTTTTACAGGCATGTCGATGCCTTTATGACAGCAGTTTTGGCTCTCAAGGATTTGTCCTTCAAGCAGGACCAAGATACTTCTCTTATCTTTCAATGTTGAGATTGAACTCAAAGCTGTGTTTTCTACTCTTAAATGTTAACGCATTTCACATAGGTTCTGGACCGCCAGTGGATTGCAAATCAAACTATTGTAACATTTCAGTAACTTCATGATCTGTGAGAAGTAGATTGAGTTAAACTTTGTCAATGTTCTAGCAAAGCTAAATCGATTAATAAACTTTGGGATTGACTCGAGGTATCTGTTTTCGCATAGCCTGTGTTAGTGATGATGCAACTTTTTTATTTCCCTCAGCTGCAGCAATAACAAACAGCTATAGTTTTTCAATCAAGTTATCGTTACTCGCTATCATATTGCTTTTATCATCCAAATCAAGGTTTAGAGTTTAAGATTTAGTAGAAGTGCGAAAAAATCTACACAGAATAGAGGATTTTTGTAATCTCGTAGAAGTGAAAATTATTGGTATTCCATGGATGCTCTTCTGAGAAGTTTTGAAGCAAATAATTTTGATGGATATGCTCAGGGTTTTGCTCTGCAGAAACTGATTTCCAATAAACTGATCAAATATGGCCATGACAACACTCAGTTTTGCACTGTAGCTGTACATAGTTATTGGACACATTTCTGAAACTACTTGAGATCCAATAACATACAATTGACAAGATTTATCACTTCCCCTCGGCTTTCTTTACTTTGCTCATCTCTTTTACTGGCCGAGCACTTGTGAAATTGAACTCTTGATAATATTCACCAGCTCTTTTCTGAAGTACAGCAAAAGGACATTATGAGCATCAAATTGTGGAATCATATTATTCAGAATACTTACTACAACTTCCATTATAAACAAAAGAATCATGATACTCACCTGTCTGGCTTAAACAGAAGATACCGGTAGATGAACCACTGCAGAAGAAACAAAATCACCAAAAGAATCATCATTTTTCCTCTCAATAAAAGTAGGCAAATTTATATACAGATGTCTCAAACAACTCACCCAGGAAACTAGTATTCCAATAAATTCCAGGGCATTAGGAACCAGAGGGAGTTTGTCAATTGCCTTCAGAAGAATGGATTGCCAGAGAAACAAAACTTTTTAGTGTTTGTAAATAAATATGTCCCCAAGTTTGAGCTGATTGATAAGGCAAAAAGTAGTTGCATGTCCAGTAGAACAAGGATGACTGCAAAGCATAAGTCAGGGCAATTACTTACCGCAATCAGATTACTGGAAGCCCAAAGTGCGACAATAGCTGAAAATCCTAAGCCAACAAGAGGAAGTCTCTGTTCAGAGTCGTTCCACTGTAGGCACATGAACAACAACAGCTATTACTGCATTTCCAAAGCTAAAATGCTACAATCATGGAAGATTTTCTTCCATTTCTTTACAAGAATAGAATGCAAAGCTCATGTTTTTTCTCTTATTTTTGTCTCACCAACTCAAATTTTGTTCTATGGCGAAGTGACTGAGTATATTAAAGATTGTGAATGGTAGAAGAAAGTTTTCTGAACTGTTCATTTGGACAACAGAACTTACTGTATCTTTGACGGATTTAACAATGCTAGAGGTTGAATCGGATCCGTCTCCCACAGCCTTGGTAAACACTGAAACTTTTCTCTGTCGACCTGAATACATGGGAAAAAAAGGGACAAAAGAAACGAGGTAAATCTTAGATGGATAATTCTTGCTGATCTTTACAGTAAACATACCAGAACAGGAAAAAAAACATTCTTTTTAAACGCCACTTTTAGCTACTTGTCTGGAACTTAAATGTAGCACATTGATTCACCTCGACTGATAGAACTGAACATATATGCATGCATCTTTCAGTTAGCAGGATTACTCTAAAACTCCTCGTTCTGTAAATTCACATATAGAACAAGATTGCAGCAAATTCCAAGCAGTGAAGGAGAACAGAAATAGCAGAAGATTACCAGCAACTCTGGGAACTGGAATTTGGGGGGTATTCCTGCAAAGAGGTCTGGTGCCAAGCATAAGAAAAGATGACAGTGTGGCAGCTGAGGCATGAGCCATTGCTACAGTTGCCTAATTAACCAACAACAAACGGGAAATAAACACACAAGTATGCAATCTGACATGTTTAAATAAAAGAGAAAAAAAAAACAAAGAATAAAGGGATTAAAATGGTTCAGAATTAAACTAATTGTTGGTTTTCCACCTCGTACCTGTTCCTGCAATGGACTAATTCGAAAGGTCTCTGCGAGGAGTAGAGCCACGATTTCTTTGATCTCCAAGTGATGGCTGTGGGAAGTTTTATATGTGAACTTGTAGATTGCCCCCTGAACTCTGTACTAATTTTAGATATGGTCATATATACATGCATCAACTTGTTGTAGAAAATTCTTAAATAAAAAAATAACAGTAATCGATTATAAGCAGATTAAATTCAAACTAATTTCTTGTAACATAAAACAAAGTTCAAACTAATTTCGTGTGGAGTTTGAATTTTTCAAAGCCTATTTCTTATGCCACTCTTACTTTAGAATTTTTCTTTTTCGTTTTTACATAATTTGTATATTTTAACTAATCCTAATAATATTTTGATTGATGAAGTTAAACTTTAGTTACACGTTATTCATCGAAACAGTAGATTTTTTTTTCGGTTGATCAGTAAACTTTAATTTAAATTCACTAAATAGTGTACAAAATTATATATTATTTCCGCAGAACTTCATTAAATTATAGTTTAATTTAGTATTTTCTTACTCCAATAAGTAAAATTTAATACTAATCATTAACCTCTCGACAACTTTTCAAATTCTTTCACTTAATCTCAGATGCCAAATATTTGTTTATTTATAGTTATGCATTTATCTTTTACTCTCATTTAATTTTATAAAATACAAAAGCAAATTGAAACCCCACCCTTCATTTCATCTTCTTCATGCCTCATTTTTTTTTAGTTTTTATATTCTAAAATTACGTAGAAAAAAAATAGATATGGGCAAAAAGGTAAATGTATGCTTAGAAATTAATAAATTTTAGATATTTAGGATTAAGTAAAAGTGATTGGAAAAGTTAATGGGAAGTAAGTGGGTGAATTGAAAATTTGATATAGATTAGAACAAAAATGAAATAACTCTTTAAATTAAGTATATAAAAGAAAGGCAGAAATGGCAAACATATATAATCTTATTTTATGTGAGCAATACGTCATATATTTCGTGTTTGTAGCTGTACGTAGCCAGGCCCGGCTGCCCCCTTGTTATCCTTGTCTAATAAATAAAGCCCATTGTTTTTTTTTTTCGGCGGAAATAGTTGTTCTTTTAGGAGAAAATGATTAAGAAATGAAGATTTAAATTTTTTAAAATTATTGACACCACATTTAATTATTGTTCCAATTTTAACGTTACTCATTTAATATATA
>LTAE01000707.1:48174-58792 GCA_001647135.1 Pontederia paniculata
CCCTCTCTCTCTCTCTCTCTCTCTCTCTCTCTCTCTCTCTCTCTCTCTCTCCACCTGTGAACTTGTGAATGGGTTATGTGTCCAGCTCGTTGGTGTCATTACCTGCTGAACAGTGAACCGAACAAAGATATAGAGCTCGTTTGTCCGTAGCTTCCCTTAAAATGAGAGACGTCACGGGACTTTGGAAGCCTCAAGCATGACCTTTTTGTCACCTTTCTTCCACTCTCTCTATCCAATCTTAGCTTCCTGTCCATCCCTCTCTGCTCAGTGACAGTGCTCACTGCCCTGGTAGAAAGGGCTAAGAAACGATCCAGGCGCCATATATTGCTCCCGTCGCGTCTCTTCTTTCTCGGAAACGCAGCAAGAAGCTTCGACGTTAATGATGCCTCCTCCGCTGAACCCGTCCATGGCGGAAACTGCCGGAGGCCACCACGAGAAGAAGCTGCAGGACGACCCAGCAGCAATCATCGCCAAGATGCCGTTGACGAGGACTCCGTCCTTTCTGAAAAGGGACGCCGAATCCGACGAGGAAATATTCTCGCAGGCTCTGCTGGTTTGTGACCTTTCTCTTCCATGTGTTTAGTAGCTCTTTCTTGTGGGCACGCCGGCACTCCGCACGGAGTTCAAAGGGACGGCGACGACGACGACGACACTGCGGTTTCGAACTCACTGTGCGTTGCGTTTTGTTCAGGAGCTCAAGGACTTGAGGTCTCAACTCCACTACGCAGCAGATTACTGCGAGAACGCATTCTTGGAGAACAAAGAGAGCAGAAGGATGTGAGTGACTTCTTCTTCTTCCTCATCCTCCTCCACCACCTCCTCGTAATTTCCTGGATTTTTTTCCCATTTTTTACTTTTTTTTCTGAATTTTACTTTGCACTGTGCTGCATTTTTCTCATAAAAGAAATTTATTATCATGGTTAATTCAGTCTATTTGGGCCTCTATGTAAGCCCATCTCGGCCCGTTATACTCGTTTTCCTTTTTTTTATCTCCACAAATATCACTGATAATGTTTTGAATATTAACCTAGTGAAAATTTATATGACTTTTGTGCATTACAATTACAGCTATCCGAATAATTGGAGCGACATTGCCTCGCTGACCGATTAGTGAGCCTCAGGGTCTATGGGATCCTCGGGGGCTCGAGGGCGGAGCCTTCGAAACCTACACAGTCTTAGGGTTTCTGTTTCTTATTTTATATTGAGAGTTCATTATACAAATTTCTTAGGGTTTGAGTTATTTTGTATCTTATATCATATGCTATTTTTCTACGTCAGAAAATAACTCAAGCCGCAAGCCATCGTCTAAGGACGTAGTTCAGTTAAATTCCAGTTAAAGATGAACTTCGTAAATCGTATATTTTTTCTTTGTTGATTTCTCTCTCTCACTTACTTTTTTCATAACAAATATTTTGTTTTTATATTTTTTCGAATATTTCATGAAAGTCTAAAGTAATAAACAAGTTTGGACAACAAAAAAATTAACTAAAACTCAATTTTGAAATTTACTTGGACTTGTATTATTTTGCACCTGTTTAATAAAAAGTCACCTCCATATTTAATTAAGTTTTGTAATCTGTTTTTACTGAAATCTGACGGCTGCATCATGCATGAAAAAAAGGGTGTTGGAGAGTACAAAGAGCTACGTCTGTGAAGCGATCGTTGCAGTAGTCGATCACTTGGGAAACGTTTCGTCGAAGCTGGAGGAGAGGATCCAGGACGACAGTGAGATTGTGGTGACAGAACAGAAGATGGATTGCCTGAAGCAGGTCATCATCATCATGCATCCATCTTCCTTACTTTGTTCATTTGTTAGCATTTTGATCTCCTCTTGTTCTTGCAACTACTTGTCATAAGAAAGTTTCACCTAATGAGGTTTGTTTGGCAAGCAGAGGCTTCACACATGTCAACAGTATGCTGTTAGTATCGAAGTGTCCAGCTTAAGATGGAGCATCAGCTTTCCGAGACATCACCATCACTATGTCTCCCCCTGTTCATGTAATTATAATCTACTTTCTACCCTGTCTTTTTTACATAATTAGAAGGTTAAAAGACACTCAAAAGACTTGAGACATTTATGTTAGTTTCCACAATTTTCAAAAGCTTTTCTTTTTTATCAAAAGCAGACTGAAAATTTAGTTAAAATTTCTGTCTGAACATCTTCTGCAAATATCCTTCTTTTCTCTTCATATATATCATTATATGGTTTATAACCAAACTAAAGTTCCTTTTAAAACAGTGGTACCTCTTGGCGGCAAGTCAAATGAGACATCCAGGTTCTTTCTACTTGTTAGTTTGCACTTCAAATCTTGTGTAGAGTTGATAAAGAAATTAATATGTAATCGTTGTTTCTGACACCAAGTTGGCCTATTAACTGCACAGGAACAAGGCTACTGATTTGAACCCGTCTGGATCAACTAAAACGATAGGTCAATTAGTGTTGGCAGTTCATGATGCTACCAGTGCTGTGCCAACTGATCCTCCAGCCAAATCTGGTGAGGATCTTGAATGCTGTTTAAATTGGTGGATCATTGGATGTATATATTTTGTGTTTTTTTTTCGTTGCATAAAATCTTGGTTTTATTTGTTGCTCTTCTTTGGCTGATGTTCAAACTAAAGAAAGAACAAAATTACATGTTTTTTTCGTTGAAAGTAAGGTATGCGTAACAGTCGACATCCAGAAATGTAGCAGATATATGAACTATTTTATGAAATATTGATAATGCCTTGAATTTTAATCCGGTGGAAACTCATATGGCCCCTGTGCATCACAGCCGCTCGAATAATTAGGGACGCGAAGTCGTCCGTCCCATACGAGATCTAGGGGGATTCAGGAGATCCCCTACGGGGGCGGAGCCCCAGAAATTAGAGAGTCTTATAGCTTATATTTTTTATTTTGTATTGGGAGTTCATATATAAACTCCTTAGGTTTTCGATTAGAGTCCATATATATCTTGTATCATCTATTATTTTTTCACATAAAAAAAAACTCTAGCCACCGTCTGTTCGAGAACGTAACATAGTTAAGAGTGAACCTCGTAAATTTGTCTGTCTTTTTTGTATGTGATTTTTTCTCACGTAACATGAACCATAACTAATGATCATATGTTATGTAATTCACATGTGTGATCTGTCTTTTCTTTTGTCTTGCTTATACCAAAGAAAAAAAGAAGTTTTGCTTCTGAAGACCAATTGAACAAGAGAACAGGGTTCTTAATTCAGTAGTTTTGATCTCTTTGTAAGCTCTGATGAAACTTTCTCCTGCCAGGTAAAATGCTTACTAAAGCTGTCCCTGTTCTTGAGAACCCATCTTCACTATCGAAACCATGCCACACTGTGTTTGGTGCCAAATATGAGGTAATTCTGTGACCTTCATTTCTCTTGGTATCTAATACGTATACAAGTTTCTTTTGATCTGGTGAATTGTGATCTCAAGGCAGGAAACAAATTCTAAAATTAAAGAGCAATGTGACTGCATGTATTCAGGATATGCTCAAATTGTCATACAGGGTGACTGATATATTGCATGAGCATGATGTAGGTAGTCACGGAATTCTGTACATTGTTCATGATCACCTCTGCAATGCCATGCATGCTCTGCAAAACATGCATCATGCTTAGAATCCAATGATGGCATCATGGAGATATTATCAACTTGCAGTTTTCTTTCTCAACTCTTACTGTTTTCTTTTTATTTTTTCTGGTTTGAACATCTAAGTCTTGATTTAATTTGCTGCAGGATGCTTGTCTGCTAGGAATTGGTGACAAGAAGAAGAAGCCAATGTTGGCAAATAACTTCCTGTCATTTCTAAGAGTTAATAAAAGGAGGATATGACTTTCCTTTTGTATTTCGAATGGATTTGTACTGGAAGTTGAATGCTCTGCTCGAGAAATAAAGTTATTAAACCCTGTAATTTAGTGATTATGATACAAGATGTCAGTCTAAACACATTGAAATTAACTGCAACAAGGCAAACAGCTTTTCTTAACGCAAGAAAAAGAACTTGTTTTAGCAAATATTGAAAGGGGAAGCTAAGTCTAAATTCGTTGAGGAGTCGCAAGTTTGTAGCAAACCTCTAGATACAACACTCATCCAGAAAAAAATGGGAATAGGGGCATGTATGTAGTGGCACACTTTGAGTTCGATTCTTAAGCATTAAAAGGTTTTGAGTTCGATTTTCATTAATAAGTGTTGTTTCGAAATGCATCCCCAAAACTCTAACTCGAAACTTCTTAAATAAGAGAAGCTTCTTATCACCAAGTCATTCTATATTTTGAAATAGAGAAATTAAGAACTTATGCAAAAATTACTTAATGGTCACAAGAGGATCTTTTTTTTTAAAAGAAAGTAATGGTATTAATTACGTTAGATTATCCTGATATAAAATATTACGGAGTTTCATAGGGGGAACATCGCCCTAAAAAATCAATGTTGTCAGAACCGAACCGGACGTCGACCTGGAAGCTTCAGGTCGGATCGGTTAAATCGGTTAAATCAGATGGTCGAACCGAATACTATTAAAAATATTAAATTAAAATATAGTTTAGAATTTAAACAAAGAATCACAAATAATATGATTAAATATAAAAAAATAAATTTACTTTTAAATCATATTATTTATAATCAATTAAAATTTTATTTGATATTAAATATATTAATAAAATATATCTTAAATAATTATTTTTTCAAATACAAATGTTACCTAAATAATTTCTTTATAATTTAAAAAGAAGAAAAAAATCAAATTAAGTTTAAAAGGCCTATTTTCATAGTCCAAATACTTTCGAAGCCCACTTCCCTATTTTTTTTAAAGCCCACTCTCCCAAACTCAAACTCAGATTTTTCCTTTTTTTTCTAATATGCAATTGAACCGATCGGTTCACTAAATAACCGGTTCGACCTCTACTTTTTCAATTTTTGACCGGTTTTTACCAGTTCCATCCGGCCCAATGAATTATCCGATTTTTCCATCGACCCAGGACCATACTAGGGCCCGATCGACTATCAAACCGGCCGGTCCGGTCCGGTTCAAACAACAATGCAAAAAAACATCCGTACCCGATGTTCTACCACAAAAAGCTAAGTAGTCCGCTGCAGCATTTGAGTTTCGATAGACATGAATAATACGATATGTCTCAAAATGGTTCAAATTATTCCAGCAGTCCAGTAGGATATTTCTAATACACCAGGGAGTTGGAGTTTCTTGTCGAAGAGCTCGCACTAGGTTTATTGAGTCGCATTGAATCCAGACTCGTGGATCCCCCGTTGATTGCATAACTTGATCCCAGATAATACAACCCATGCCTCAGCTTCTAGAGCTGAGAAAAAATGTTTGTGGAGAGCTCTTGCAAATAGAAAAATGCCAATGTTAGTGTGAGCAATAATGCCTGCATCCCTTCCTCCCCAGATCGTATAAATGATCCATCTGTATTTAGCATAATACAATTAGGAGGAAGGGTCTCCCATAAGACCCTTGTAGGGCTTGCAGTGGGGGGTCTCTCAGGTTGATGGACTTGTGATATAAACTCTTTGCTTTGGTGAGAGTCAAACTGTTATGCACTCTTTATTTACATTTTAAATTAAGGTCTAAGCAAAAAATAAATAAATATAAAAATTGACCACAACCGATATAAAAAAATAGGTTTTTGAAGACCCAAAAATAAAACTTAGGTAATTTTTAAATTGAAAATGGCCACCTAAGAAGATCAGTAGAGACCCACCTAATTAATCTTCTATATATTTAACATTTTGAATATCTTCTAATCTACATAAATTTCTCAATTAACATATTTATGTAAATATATGTCAAAAATGTTACACAAAATTATTATATTAAAAATATAAAATATATTATACATGTCAATTAATATAATAAAGTATGATTAGTATTATCATATCACAAAATTAATAGAAAAATAGAACATCAACAAAATTGATAAGATTATTATTTTAAAAAATACAAAAAATATAGGGTGATTTTTTCATTTAAAATACATTCACAGCTAACCACTTCCACCTTGTATTTAAATGACCAAACTCAGATATCGTAGGAGATAATAGTTTCAAGGAACATTTTCTTACTGATTTTTTTTATTTATTCATCAAAGGGTCGATCAATAAGCTGAAGTAAAAACAAAAAAAAGATTGAAATGTAGATTTCAATATGATAAAATGTTCTTGCTTAGTGAACAATCGAAAATCATTATCCCACAAAGAAAAACATCGAAAAAAATTTATTATACACAAGAAATTGCATCCAAATAAACCATGCTTCTCATATATTTTGGAGGACCCAAATAAACCAAGACTCCCTTCCCTTATCTCTTAGTGGTAACACTGACTTGGATCTTTCTCCAAATCCATCTCACTTGATATGCAGACTTTCCCTCCACTTGGCTCTTCTTCTACCTCTAGCACAAAGGATCGAAGGAAGGATAGCTTGCCAACCCCTTCGATAGACCACCAACTTCGTGTGGCGCATATTTTGGAAGGAAGTTGAGGAGGCGGATGCATAGCTCATTCCGAAAGTAACGACGGAACTAAGGCTCCACAGGAAAGCAGCTGATTAGTTCCCCCCTCCTCCGATGAGGAAGTTAAAGAAGACACTGGGACGGAAAAAGAAGGGGCCCCTCTCGTATACTGCTCGCTGATGAACCTTATTTTTACCACAGGCCCAGAACACTACGGTGGATTCAAGCCCTCGCTCATTACCTTAACATGAAGATTATCACTTGGAATTATCGTGGAGCAATACGTAGCAAGGTCTGTGGCAAGCTCTCCAACAACATCACCTACCACCAGCCGTATTAGACCAAGTCCGTAATAATCTCAACTGATGCACTCCACCAGCAACAATAGATTTCTACTGCAACAGAAAGCTTCCACTGCAACAAAAGATTTCTAGTGCAACAAAAGATTTAGTGTAACTGATCAGTTAATATTGGCATGATATGCCTCTTATGTATTACTATATATATTATGTACAAATTAACAGATTTAGTGTGACATCAATAATAAAAGACTTTTTTATTCTTCCTTTATAGTATCAGAGCAACCCGACGTCTTCTTCGTCCACCAATTCTTTCAATGTCTCAATTGAAACCCAAAACACCTCCTCTCCTTTCCCAGCACTCCATCAAGCTCATCATTTTGTTTCCATTAAACTCACATCATCTAAGTACCTACTTTGGACCACTCAACTCCTTCCGTTGAACAACAACTTTGACCTTCAAAGATTCATTGATGGAACAAGAACATGTCCTGTAAGCACATCCTTAGATTCAATCATAGCGCCACAATTGTCTCCACAGACCATCGAATGGCGGCGCAAAGACCAGCTGCTCATGAGCTGGATTTTATCCTCACTTTCTGAAGAAGTTTTACCCCCTCGTGGTTGGTCTTCAAACTTCTCGAGATGTTTTGTTGGCGCTTAAGCAAGCATACGGCACACCAACAAAAACAAGGTTGTTGCAACTAAAAATGCAACTCCAGACCTTGAAACAAGGAGATGCCTCTCTGTCATCATATCTCCGCCAGGCCAAGCTTATTGCGGAAGAGCTCGCAGCGGCCGGCAATGCCCTCTCCACCTCTAGCTTCAATGCCATCATTTTTAACAATCTTAACAGTGACTAATACTCGATTATTGCCTCTATGTCTTCTCGCAACACCCCGATTCCATTTCCAGAACTGCAAATATACTCACCAGTCATGAGATATGTTTGCAAGCTCAGAGATCTTCTGATGGCTTCCCTCCAGTAGCAAACTACACTAGAACCACTGCTCAAAGTTCTTCTTATGTTCTCCCTCCAGGAGCAAATTACAATAGAACCACTGCTCAACATTCCTTCCAACACACCGGTCAATTCAACTATGGGCGTGGAAAAGGGCGTGGCCAACAATCTAACCGCAGGAGAGATCCATGCCCAGTATGCGGTAACGTTGGACACTCACCATATCAATGTTGCTACCGACATCCCAATTCCATACAGCCACAAGCAAATATGACCATGACTGTTGCACTTCCATCTTCTTCATCTTTGAATTCCATACTCGGTGCCTACAGTGAATGGTTCCCGGACACCGGTCACATCATGCCAAACCTGACATCCAGTCTCTCCACTCTTCGGACAACTACACTAGTTCTGATAGCCTTCAAGTGGGCAATGGTAATCAGTTAGTCATCCATAACATTGGTAACTCTGTTCTTCACTCTCCCTCTCGCCCTCTTACCTTAAATAATATCTTACACGTTCCTTCATTAACTAAGCCTCTTCTTTCTGTTCGTCAATTTGCGAAAGATAATGATTGTATCTTTGAGTTTCATCCTAATCATTTTCTTTTAAAGGATCGGACAACCATGCAAATTTGCTTCGCGGACAAATTAAATATGGATTGTACCACATTCTGTGTTCAGCTACCACTCCGAAAGTTTTCACCAACTCCGTTTCTCAAAGCATCTGGTATGCGCGATTGGGTCATCCACATGATCGTGCTCTTCGTTGTGTTTTTCGTGCTAATAAATTACCTCAATGCAGTTCCAAGTCTTTAAATAAATGATCCTCTTGCATCCAAGGCAAGGCCATTCTCTTGTATCTTGCACCAACACTCACCTACAACAGCGCTCCTCTGGATCTTCTGTTTGCCGATGTCTGGGGTCCCGCTCCTCGTCGTTCATCCGATGGCCACCTTTATCTTGCTATTTTTGTTGACAATTATACTCGTCACTCTTGGATTTTTCCTATTTATAATAAGTTAGATGTATCTCAATTATTTCCAAGTTTTCATGCATTTCTCGAAAGACAATTATGCAAAAAGCTTAAAAGCCTACAAACTGATCGAGGAGGTGAGTTCATTGTCTTAGCTTCCTACCTTCGAGGATATGGCATTTCTCATCGCCTCACCTGTGCTCACATGCATGAACAGAATGGACAAGTAGAACAAAAAATACGACATTTAATTGAAACCACCCTCACTCTACTAATACATGCCAACATCCCATTTCGATATCGGCACTATGCTGCAGAGACTGCAAATATGCTTATCAATCGCTTACCCCTCTAGTCATAGCCAACGAGACTCCATATTTTCGTCTTCACCAAAAGCAACCAGATTACAAACAACTTCGAATTTTTGGTTGCGCTATCTATCCTTTTACTTGACCATATAACCGACATAAATTTGATGCACATGCCCTTCCCTGTGTATTTCTTGGCTATCCCTCCAACACAAAAGGATAACGATGTCTCCATCGTCCCTCCGGACGCATCTACATATCACACCATGTCACATTCGATGAACACCTTTTTCCTCTCAACCATTCAAGCAACTCACAAAACCATCAGCTTCATCGCCCTCAACACCTTGGTTATCTAATCCAATAACTTCTTCTACGTCAGCTACCCCACTTACTAGCACTTCCACATCATCATCCTCAACCCATGTCTCCCCTACTTCCTCCCCCATCTTCAACTCCACCCACAACTCCACAAAGAGTCACACGAGTTCTCCGACCTCGTCATCCGATAGACTACAGATCTATGGCTGGTCTTAAGGCTTTGATAGCCACCAACACTCCAGATTCCACCCCTACATGTTTTCTAATGCTAACAAGTATGCTCACTGGCGTGCTGCCATGGCTGACGAACTCCATGCACTTCTCAGCAATGGCACCTGGACGCTAGTACCGTGTACTCCTTCTATGAATGTTGTTGGTTGCAGGTGGATCTTCAAGACAAAGCTCTTGCCTAATGGCATCATTGAAAGACACAAAGCGTGATTGGTTGCCAAAGGTTACCACCAGTCTCCTGCCATTGATTTCACCGAGACCTTTAGCCCTGTAATCAAGCCCACAACAATTTGTGCGGTCCTCTCATTGGCTATATCGCGAAGGTGGCCCTTGCATCAGATTGACATAAGTAACGCGTTCCTTCAAGGTGATCCCAATGATGATGTATATATGGAGCAACCACTCGGTTTCCATGACACCAACTTCCCTCATCATGTTTGTAAGTTTCATAAGTCGCTCTATGGCCTCAAGCAAGCACCCCACGCCTTGTTCCAAACTCTCGCTGCATCGTTGACTTCCTTCGGTTTTACAAGCTCTGCAACTGACTCACTTTATTCATTTTTCGGACTGCAACAAAACTTGCTTATCTCCTTGTTTATGTTGATGATCTATTATTAACTGGAACTACTCTTTGCTTAGTTCAGTAGATTGCAAATCATTTGAAGCAACAATTTCCAATACGAGACCTTGGCCCGCTTCGGTACTTCCTTGGCATCGAGGCACTTCACAACTCTAATGGTCTTTTACTTTCTCAAAAGAAAAATTCCAAGGATCTCCTTCTTCGGGCCAACATGGTTGATGCAAAAGCCGTGAAGTCTCCGCTAGCTGCATCTCATAATTCACTCCAGACACATCCACATTTTAAGCATTCGACTTTATATCGACAAGTCGTGGGTGCTATGCAATATTTAACCATAACTCGCCCCGATCTCGTCTATGTCGTAAGCTATGCCAGCCAATTCATGCATCAACCCTTAGAATCACATTGGCAGTCCGTCAAACGTATTATGCGCTATCTCAAAGGCACAGAGGATCTTGGGCTGGAATTTACT
>LTAE01000707.1:61081-73498 GCA_001647135.1 Pontederia paniculata
TTTTAAAACTGAAATCTAATATTTTATCTTTTATAAATTCTATCTTATCTTTTATCTTATCTCTTATCTTATCTTAATTCACTGAATATCTTTTAAATCGGATTTTCAAGATAAAATTTCAGAATATTAAAATTCATCAATCCTCGTGGGTTCGACACTCTACTCATCTCTTTATTACTTGTGCGACCAGTATACTTGCTGAGTATTTAGCGTGTGATTTTTCGCATCACATATCCAGTGTTTCATGCTCGCACTAAACACATTGAAGTTGATTTTCATTTCATCTGCGATGAAGTGTTCCATCGACGACTAGTTGTTCGATACATTTCGACAAAAGCTCAATTGGCCGATGTCATGACTAAACCTATTGTGAGTGCTCGTTTCGAATTTCTCAAAAGCAAGCTACGCCTGCGTCCGAGACCCAGTCGTGCTTGAGGGGGAGTATTAGACCAAGTATGTAACAATCTCAACTGATGCACTCCACCAGCAACAACAAATTTCTACTGCAATAGAAAGCTTCCACTGCAACAGAAGATTTCCAGTGCAACGTAAGATTTTCAGTGCAACAAAAGATTTGGCATAACTAATCGGTTAATATTGGCATGATATGCCTCTTATGTATCAGATTTAGTGTGACATCAATAATAAAAGACTTTTTTGTTCTTCCTTTAGCAAAGTATACTCACCAGTCATGAGATACGTTTGCAAGCTTAGAGATCTTCTGACGGCTTCCCTCCAGCAGCAAACTACACTAGAACCACTGCTCAAAGATCTTCTTATGGTCTCCCTTCAGCAGCAAACTACAATAGAACCACTGCTCACCATTCCTTCCAACACACCGGTCATGGACAATTCAATCGTGGGCGTGGAAAAGGGCGTGACCAACAATCTCAACTGATGTACTCCACCAGCAACAACAGATTTCTACTGCAACAGAAAGTCGAACATCATCATCTTGTTGAAAACCCATACCACAACCGAGAACTCCCAGCAAGTCATTCGTCGATTAGGTCGACAATGGGCCGGTCATTTCCAAGAAGGTAACGATTACAATTACCCCCATACTCACTTCTTCTCAATATTTGCATGTTGTGATTTCTCTTGAAATATTTTTTTGTTTTAACTGCTATATATGCGAGTACTCTATCTGCTCTTCATAATGATCTTTGGAACAATCTTTCTACTTAAAACTTCGATAATATTCATTGGATTATTCTAGGTGATATGAACTATGTATTATACCCTGAGGATAAAAAAGGAGGTGCCTCATTCAAACTTACCAATTCTATACTATTATTTAGAAATCTTATTCAACACCATGGACTTATTGGCATTCCTTTATTATGTCCTCGATTCACTTCAACACCATGGACTTATTGGTGTAATAAGAAATGCTAATTTCCATTTTAAATTGGATCAGTAGTAAAAAAAGTTAAATACGTCGGTGGAGAGCATTAAGGGCATGTTTGTTTTGATAAAAATAAAATTCTTAAGAAAATAAATTTAAGAAAAATAATGTATTTCAGGTGTTTCATATATTATTTGAAGAATGAAATAAATTATCTTTGAAATATAAAATAAGATGAGAAAATAATTTTATTTTAAAAGAATAATTTATTTTTTTCTAAATATCAACTTACTTTTAATCAATAAAAGTTATTTTCTCGCTGACTAATGACTATTTAATTACAAAACACTAAAAAATGATGAAACTATTTTTTCGAAAAAAATAATTTGAGAAAATATAATTATCTTATTATCGTTATGTTTCTAAAACTGAAGTATGTAATATCCTTTCGTCTTGTCTTTTACTTTTGATTAGAGATGGAAGCTCTGGTGGAGTGGTCAGCAGAGGTCTCGAGTTTAAGCAGAGGTCTCGAGTTTGAGCCCCCTGTGAACGCAGAAAATTCCCACTGGGAGCCTCACCTGCCATAGCCAGGCACGTCACCCGGGGCGACACCAGAATAATCGGGCTCGATGGTGGGCCGAGACTCCAACCCGTGACCAGTGCGCACAACCGTTAACGCCGCGTGAGTTGAGAAATCGGCGCTACTTCCCGAACACTGGGGTGGCAACCGAAAAAAAAGAGATGAAAGCTCCTTGGTCTAATCGGTATTGTGCCTCAAAAAATAAAACTGATCAGAACACGTCAGAGCACAATTTCTTTAATTTTGTATAAAAAGTCTAAACTAAAGTTCATCCCTACTTTTGATAATTATTTTCACCTTTCACAATTGGTGATAACTTTTTTTTTTATTGAGGTTGTATATAGACAAGCTAATCACCTTAATTATAAGTCTAAACTATTAGAAGTATATCATACATGATGCGAAATTGTAACAAACGTCGGTCTTCTCGTGATATCATTTTATTATTATAGGAGAATTTCAATTTAAATATCAATTTTGTAAATAAAATACTATTATTTAGAAGATTCTATATTTAAATCTAATTAGATGAGTATTAAAAATCGTTCGGTGTCACCGTCGTCGGTCCTCGTCACCATTCTGATAATGAAGATTTTAAATTATAAAATCAACGAGGACAAAAAATCATGATTGATTTAACCTATCAATCAACAGAGATCAAAAGATCTCTAATATGAAACTTTTCTATTTCCTTTTATGTTTATATTTTTTAATAATAAAAATTACAATTAACACTTATGAATATATATATATATATTAACCTATCAATCAACAGAGATCAAAAGATCTGTAATATGAAACTTTTCACTTATATATATATTAATGGGGGTGCATGATCTGGGCCATTGATTTAGAAATCAATGATCCAGATCTTATCCATTTAAAAATTTGGGCCATAAATTAAATATGATCTGGGTCATTGATTTTTAAATCAATGGCCTAGATCATGCATCGCACTAAGTGCATAGCAAATTGCTATGCACCCCCATTTCTCTCTCTCTCTATATATATATATATAGTGTACATATATAAATTGTGTATATATCGTACATGTATATATTCTAAATTTTTTGAATCAGTATTATTTCAAATTGTCTATATTTTAAATTATTATATTGAACTTGATACTAATTTAAAGGTTCATGTGCTTCAAGAATAGACCCCAAAAAAAATAGAAAAAGCCGAAATATATAAAAAGACATTAATAAAATTTAAACTCAAATTCTTTAGATATAAATTAAAATTATTTATTCACATAAATTATTATATAATTATATTACTTTTTTTAATTTATTAACTTTAATTATTATTATTAGTATAACATATCTAAAAGTTGGAAGGCCTTGATCTCTTCTCCATCTATATGAGTCCATTTTTTGTGTGCATGTTCTAATGCATCTATACATGAAAAAAATAGAAATGCTCTCTAGTTAAGTAGCGAGCACTATGCTTCTTAGATCTTCAATCGTAAGATGCTTAATCTATGGTGGATAGATTTAGGAGAGAGAAACAAAGTAAAAAAGAAAAAAAATTTAATCTCCATCGTAGATTTAATATCTTAAGATTGAAGATCTAGATAGTGCTCCCTACTTAATTAGGGACCATCTAGAACCCTATATATATTATATATATATATATATATATATATATATATAAATGTCCTAGATTTTAACTTTTTATTTCGTTAATTATCCGAGGAAAAAAAAAGAACCTTCCCACATCGCCGCGTATCACGTGCCGGACACGAGTTCCCAGACGGCGGTCGTTGGCGTCTCGGCAACGCCCTCGTTTACGTGCCTTCTTCAACCACCAACACGACACTTCCAAAGCCATACTGCCTACAGCCACGTGTCAGTCTTGACCCGGTGCCGTCGCGATCGCGCCGGAAGACGTCAAGCGTTAACCGGCAATACCACGTCAGCACTCGACCTCCGTCCCCCTTTATAATAATAACAATAATAAAAAACCCGGCGACGAGTTATTTTATAACTATTGTTCCCTCCGGCGAACTCGATCGAAGGCGCACGATAGTGCATTCGCCATGGAAGGCGCTACCATGCGCGGACTTGCGTCGCCCGCGGACCGGCGGTTAAGCGCCCTCGCGAGGCACCTCGGCGCTGCGCCGACACCTTCGCCATCCTCTTCTACTTCGCCGGCGTCTCAAAGCCATGAAGACGCCATCGTCGCCCCCTCGCCGACGGCCGGACACTTCGCTGGCGGGTCCGTCTTCGCCAACGTCGTCCAGGCGCCGGAGGATCCGATCCTTGGGGTGGGTATTGATACTCGAGTGATCGCGATCATAGTTTGACGAGGTCTTCAGTTTTGACGCTTAATTGTTGTTTTGCGAAGGTGACGGTGGCGTATAACAAGGATCCGAGCCCTATGAAGGTCAATCTGGGAGTTGGAGCATATCGGACAGAGGTATGATTTGATCGAAACCTTTTGGGATCGAGGTATGATCGTGGATAGTTAACTGTGTTTTGCTTTCATGGTCATCTTCCAATAGGAAGGGAAGCCGCTTGTTCTGAACGTGGTGCGGCGGGCTGAGCAGCTGCTAGTAAACAATCCGTATGATCCTGTTGTCCTAGCAATTTTGATGTATTACGTGTTGTTTCTAATGTATCGCATGAGTTTTGGGTAATTAAGGATAGAAAGAAAGATGTTCGATGTTCTAAGGGCAACGGAAAATTTTCTTCGAGAACTGTGGAGCTGAATTGGATTGGTAGATAAACATGTATTTGGTTTCATGGTTAAACTTTTGATAGCCTAAGAGATTATTTTAGAATATTTCCAATAGCTGTTTAGAACGCGTAGATCAGTGCTTGATTATTTTTCTTGTACTGTTTGTCTTCAGATCTCGTGTCAAGGAGTATCTTCCGATTACCGGATTAGCGGATTTCAACAAGCTAAGTGCGAAGCTAATATTCGGAGCCAACAGGTGCGTTGTTGTTATGCCTGTTCGTATAGCTTGGTATTCTAAGGTTCTTTCTTAATCATTTTTGTTTTGGATTGCTGAAACTCGAACTAGGCTTAAGAGAAACTTGATTATCTTTTCAACTTTTAGATCTTATTCCGACCCTCTCAAGTCAAGGGTGATCCAAATTTAATTCTTCTGTGTGAATTTAGTTAAAATATTGTGAAACTATTGGATTGAGTATGAGTTAGCTTTTGCACGGCTAGTAAAAGATTGATTAAGCGTGATTGGTCTAAAGGAGGAAAGAAGGCCTCATTTGAGTTTCACGGCTCATTTGCATCAGTATATCCGGAACCTTGTTTTAGCAAAGTAGCACTCCTATGAACCTGGATAATGTGAAATGGCCTGCCGCTATACAGAAACTAGTGGACTATGGTAACTTGAACATTCTGTGCGAGTTAGATTAAGAATTTGTAATCTTTTAAATCCAGTACCAATGTTTTTATGGAATATGAAGCTAACTTTTAATTTGAATGATGTCTGCAAAACGTGGAGCATCCTAACAGGGAAGTTTTCTTCCTCTTAAAGATAATTTGAAAAGATTTTCAAATTAATATGGTTCTATCTCTCATGCAAAACAACTGGGATAATAATCAGTTTAAATTTCAACTCATATGTAAACTACCTGCTTCAGAATATAATTGTCAGAATCATTGTTTTTTTTCTCCATCTGTAACAGTCCTGCAATTCAAGAGAACAGAGTGGCTACTGTGCAGTGCTTATCTGGTACTGGCTCACTGAGGGTTGGAGGCGAGTTTCTGGCAAGGCATTACCATGAGGTGCAAACTTTTTTTCTCATTTTTGTCTGAGAAGATTGTTTTTTAACAATCCTGATTCTCCTTACCAGCGTACAATCTATATACCACAACCAACATGGGGAAACCATCCAAAGATTTTCACTTTAGCAGGACTATCCGTCAAATACTATCGATATTATGACCCAGCAACAAGAGGACTTAACTTTGCAGGTATAAATCAGTCTCACTTTTGCGATAAGTTTAAGGTAGCATTACACATGTTTCAGGATTGCTTTATTCTTAATATGGAATTCATCTTGGTTTCACTTTGAGCATTGAAATCAATGGTATTAAATTAACTTGTGTAGTATTCCGCATGACATTGTTTTCAACCAGGTTTGTTGCAAGATTTAGGAGCTGCACCTTCAGGAGCTATAGTACTTCTTCATGCATGTGCACATAATCCGACTGGTGTAGACCCAACCCTTGATCAATGGGAACATATCCGACAACTGATAAGATCAAAAGGGATGCTACCTTTTTTTGACAGTGCTTATCAGGTAGTAATGAAATAATTACTTGTACACTTTGTGCTATTGGGATAAATCACCTGTCCATGAAATGTAGCATGTAATAATCTGATTTCAACCTTGTTGGCTTCTGTAACGGATATTATTTATTGCTTTAGGGATTTGCAAGTGGAAATCTGGATGGTGATGCACAATCTGTACGGATGTTCGTTACTGATGGTGGTGAATGTCTCACAGCTCAAAGCTATGCAAAGAATTTGGGCCTCTATGGAGAGCGTGTTGGTGCACTGAGCATTGTAAGGATCTAGGTTTCTTTTTATTGCTAGTATCTTGCACATTACTCATATTGATACCAACTGATTAGTGAGAATTTATTATCGAAAGAACAAACTAGTTGCACTTCTTTTTTTTCTACAGACTTGCTAATACATTGAACCTATTTTCTTATTGGCAACCTTCTGGAACATACATACTGTTACTTCTATATTCTTGTATCCACAAGTTACAATCGGTCTTTTTACTATATACAAATTTGGTTTGTTATCTCATGTTCGTCCGTGATTAACTTTGAAAATGATGATGAATGGGATTAAATTGCGACTATCGATCAAAATCACCTTCTATTTAACATTTATGTTGTCATTTGCTCCATTCCATGTATAACTGTGAAACTGCCCCGATGGAATAATATGTTACTGGTGTCAGAACTGATTTACTAAGTGATTAATGTTCCATTGGTTTCATCATTTGTTTGCTAAATGTATCAACATGAATTTATAGGTCTGTAAATCGGCCGATGTGGCAATCAAAGTTGAGAGTCAACTAAAGCTTGTGATTAGACCCATGTACTCTAATCCTCCCATTCATGGAGCCTCTATTGTGGCGACCATTTTAAAAGACAGGTATTATGTGTTTATGGCTTCAAAGTACTTAGATTCAAGTACTTTTAACATGAAGAATAATGATATGCAGATCCTTGACTTACAGTCGTTGACATTGTTATCTTGGGCAAAGTTTGTCCTTTATCAAAAAGGCTATGCAACTTTTCAATTCAAAGTTGGATGCTATTTATTTGTTAAGTGCTGACTTGTTTCCGCACTAATTTAGATATACATTAATTTTAATGCTTGTCTTGTTCTGCTTTCAGGGAAATGTACCATGAATGGACAGTTGAATTGAAAGCCATGGCTGATCGTATCATCAGTATGCGCAAACAGCTTTTTGATGCTTTGCGTGCTAGAGGTTGGGCAATTCGTCTTTGCTAGATTAAATTTTGTTTTCTTCATTTTCTATTGTGCGGATCCCTTTGTTTGTTTTGTTGTGACATGAATTTACTAACAACTGAATTGGGATTTCCTTATTTGGTCTTCATCACCAGTATTATGATGTGATGCATCATGTTAGCCCATTCTATTCTACATCTCAAAGAGAGATTGCCATCTAACTTACTATTACAAATTAGGTCACATATTAGTATTTAGTTTATAAGAGTGCCACTGTTTTTATGCAGGTACACCTGGCGACTGGAGTCACATCATTAAGCAGATTGGAATGTTCACTTTTACTGGACTAAACAGTGAGCAAGTGGCCTTTATGACCAGGGAATATCATATTTATATGACTTCTGATGGGTAATTTTCTTTGTCTAACTCCTGTCTCTATAGTCCTGTAATTCACGAGCATGGGAATTCTTGCGCACTGTAGTATCTCCTAATACATGACGTTCATCAGTTGACTGTATGGGAACCGATACAATTTCAGTGATACGTTGATCAATTTCTGGAATGTTTTATGCAGGAGGATCAGCATGGCAGGTTTGAACTCCAAAACAGTTCCTCACTTGGCTGATGCCATACATGCTGCAGTCACGCGACTAAAGTGATTGAGGGAATTTTCATTCAAGATGTCCAAGATCAAACCGTCGTGCAAGCTTTCATTCTGTCAGATTCTGCTGATGGAATCACTTCTCCTGCCCTAGTCCTGTAATAAATGAGTCGAGTTAATCTGCATGTTGTAACAGTCGAGTTCTCTTCGTATGTAGAACTCAACTAAGAAGCATGTCCATTTCATATTACTTCTGAACCTGGAAAATTGTAGAATAAAGCTTTACATTATCCCAAAGGATGGTTCTTTTACAGAACAGTAAATTCTTTTCAGTTCGATGAACTTGGACTCTCTCTCTCTCTCTCTCTCTCTCTCTATATAGATGATTGTGAAATGGAAGGTCAGGATAGGGCTATCCCCGGATTAGATCCAGCTGTCAATTTCTCATTGGCTCCTCTTCTCCAGGGGCGCCACCCAAGTGAATCCCCTCCACACATATCGCCTCAGAATCCTACAAGGCTAAACGGTGCTAAACAAAAGAAAGAAAATTGTCAGAAGAAGAGAGCAGAGAAATCGATCGTTCAGCAGCTTGTGGCTGGTAGAGGCAGTGAAGCATCTGCACGAAAATGGCCTCTCTGACCACCGTGGCAGCTGTGCAGCCTGTGGCCATCAAGGGCCTCGCCGGAAGCTCCTTCAACGGCAACAAGCTCGCCTTCAAGCCTTCTCGCCTGACCCCCTCCCGCGCTAACCTCAGGTGAGTGCCAAAATGTTCGAGCATTTTCAAGTATATGCCTGCCTGAAACTGCCAGGATCAACTCTGAGAACGCTTCTAACTTCGACAGGTACGGCGCCGGCGCCGTAGTGGCCAAGTACGGCGACAAGAGCGTTTACTTTGACCTCGAAGACCTTCCAAATACCACCGGCCAATGGGACTTGTACGGCTCCGACGCCCCCTCACCATACAATCCTCTTCAGGCACGTATTGTTGCATAGATAGTGGAGTGTACTATAATTCGATCAAGAACGTCCACATAACATAAAGATCATTATATTTGATTCCTGGTTTGAAACTGCAAATTGACTAGTATTTATCCTTCCTTAGTACCTGAGTATTTAGCTTATTCATGTGCCTTAGATATGGTAAAAAGAATGGTGCAGCATATCTTTTTCTTTCACTTTTGTAGTTCTGTTCAATAGAAAATTCTACAAGACTGTATTTTGATGCACTTGGGCTGACAATTTTCGTGTGAAAATATCAGAGCAAGTTCTTTGAGGCCTTTGCGGCTCCTTTCACCAAAAGAGGCCTGCTGCTCAAGTTCTTGCTGCTGGGCGGTGGCTCCACCATTGCCTACGTCAGCTCGACGGCCACCGGAGACGTGCTTCCCATCAAGAAGGGTCCTCAATTGCCTCCGACCCCCGGTCCTCGCGGCAAGATATAATCTGGTGCGAACGAATCAATCGTCGCAGATATGTACCCGTTTGACTTGCATTCCATGTAAAGCTTTAATTAAGTCTCCTTTTGCCCATGTTTTTTCTTTATGTGCAATGTACTGGAAAGTTAATATAATGGTTTGATCCTGTCACTTTCAGAAATTAGCCCTTGCTTGGTGTAAACATAATACACTCGTATTATATTCTGCATTCCTTGACATCTACATTTCGGATTTGTCATATATCAAGCTGTGTGAAATGGAACTTAATCATAATTCATAATGTATATCATTCGGATTACAAGAACAGTAAGGAGTCTCGCAATATATGAACTGAGCTCACTGACCAAAGATGATGAAGGCCATTTGTCTACCTTTCGTTACCACTAGAAGTGAATTCTGTCGAATCATATTGTCGCAAACATGACTCTTCGTTTTTGTTTATTATATTTGCTAATTGAGCATATCATATGTCCCAATTTCATTAGAAGCCTAGACAAAAAAAAACTTAGTTCTACACAAATAAACAAGTTATTCAGCTTTTGGATTCAATGAAGAAACTCTATGTCCTTCTTTCTTTCTGCTACATCCGGCAAGAAACTCTGTGAGATGGATATAACTTGAAATTTTGAACCTTTTGTTGTTAAAATGCTACCACAATTTTGTACAGTTGCTTTTAGGAGTTAGAAAGCCAGTAACCTGAAACTAACCCACCATCAGCACATGAGTTGAATATAAATGTGGTGCCCTCTTGGTGAGGATGTATGTTTTCCTTTCTCCTTTGTTCTAAGGCTTATTAATATCCCACATATATCATTTTTCAACTTTCTATCTGCCTATCGTCTACATCATTCTTCTATCAGAATCCAACTGCCAACCCATGAAGTTGGACAGTGTAATGGCCTTGCTCGCGTTGATTTTTATTATGCTCCTCGATCTCTTCTTTATGATCAAGGCCAATTTTTATGGTCTCTGAATCGGTCAGTGTAGGCTTCTTCTTTGTGTTCGCAAGATTTGGATCTTGTGCTAGGGAATCAATACAGAGGACATCGACAAGGCGAAAGCTAAGCTCTGAAGCACTGCAAAATAACTCCAGATTGGAGTAACAAACGTCCTGTACAAAAGAAAAGATTCAGATTATGCTTGTCATAGAGGAAAAGAAAGTGTTTAGAAGACATAGTTCAATGACATGCATATAGTATATTATGTTGTTGAGCTGGATCTTGCTAATGCTCAATGACGACTGGAAAACCAGAAAAATAGTGTTTGAGGATGAGGAAGATGGTCTCTGCTCTGTCTTCAAATTGTTCTCTTTTCTTGGGCTAAGGCTTCGTTCAGAAAGGCTTCTCCTCATAGCAAACTTTGAACAAAGGTTGCTTTTCCTTAAGGACTGGCTGCGTTTGGTGTAGTAATGGGAATGATGCTTTTTCTAAAGTAAAATTTGCTTTTTTTTTAATTCTATATTTGGTGAAAAATTTTGGTAAGGAATCTCTCATTTTTCCCACGGCACCTAGCAGCCAGCTTTATTAAGAGCTTGTTGTACTTAGCAGCTTCCCCAAACGCAACCCATATTTTTAACTTTTTAAAAAGCTCAAAAGTTACTTTCAAACACGATCAATTTTACAAAAAAAGTTGTGCTTAAATTTTTTTTATCAAACAATCAAAATTGAAAAAGCAAGCTATGCTTTTTTAAAAAGCCATTAGAAAAGTAGCTCTTCAAATCAGTCTAAGGTTTCGTTTGGTAAAGTTGTACTTCAAAGCTAGCTATAAATAAAATTTGTTATGTGATGCCGTGAAGAAAAGAAAGATCATCGTGGAAGAAAACACAAATATGACTGTCAACAATTGACATTTTTAAGAGAAATCTAACAAATTCTTTTTTACCAAACATATCTACGTTAAAAAAGTAAGTTCTGCTCTCATGAAAGCAGCAACTCCATAGCTCTACCCAATGCAGCCTAACTCCTGAACTCCAAGTCTTCATTGCACATCTTCCTCTTCCAAACGTTGTAAGACTAAAAGAAAAAGGAAGAAACGAGGAAGACAAAAGATTTGATATCTTACTTTGTGGCATAGTGAGAGAGAAATTAGGAAGGGAGATTTCGTGACTATTGAGAGTAGATGATAGCCTTTGGTAACTCTAAGATTTATACAAAGGTGTCTAGAATGTCAGATAAAGTTAATACAAAATCGAATTCAATTTCCTAATTGAACTAATAATATAATTTTATCTTTTGAATTCAACACGATCTAGATCTAATTGAATGATGTTTTTGTTCCACCCTTTTTATAAAATTGTCGAACATTTTCAATCAACGATGATGTAGAATGTATATATGTTTGGTGCACCTCCAAATGTTTGATAAGTTCTAAAGGGATATTGTTTCATCATGCAAGTTTTGTGCTGACTTGAAAAATATCTAAAAAATTTTAAAAAAGAAAAAAAATCTTACAAATAATGAACGATAGAAAATTCCACCACTGAAAGTCCCAAATCCTTTGTTATGATGATATAATGCTGTAGATTTATAGATCAAGGATTTTATAGCTTATGTTTGTTGGGCTTACAACAACCGACCTTAGCTCAGTTGGTAGAGCGGAGGACTGTAGTGTTGCAGATAAATCCTTAGGTCGCTGGTCCGAATCCGGCAGGTCGGATCTTTTTGCTGTATTTTAATATAATATAAGCAGTCGACTTTTTTTTTTGTCAGTTTATACTATTTTTTAAAAGGTTAAAAAATAGTTTATACTATTTGTCAGTGATGAGTAATATATACCTTCATTTTTTTTTCTTAATTTATACTATTTTTTAAAAGGTTAAACCATCTCGCAGGACGTTATATTTATATAAATCATAAGAAACGGATAGCGTGCTATTCAAAATTATTAATAATTATATTTGTAAAAAAATTATAGTCAGATGCTTGCGGGATTTACGCATCAAGCTCAGGTATTTCGAAAGAAAATATTCCATCCTCTTAATTTATTCTTTTA
>LTAE01000708.1:0-53442 GCA_001647135.1 Pontederia paniculata
GCGAAAGCTTGGCTGAGGAAGGGTAGGAATAAAAGCGTGAAAGCAAAGTGTCCTAGTGGATCGACACCTAAAGTACTCATCGATTGCCGTATACTTGCGGTGATAGGAGTGTGCATAGGTTTATAAATTGTGAAATTTGAAGTGAAGAACATTCTGCATAGAAGATCAATCCTGGTTAACCCCATAACCTGTGGTTATCATCTAACTTACTCCACACTTCGCATCAGTTTGCACCCTTGTTTTTTATATAATGAAAAAATCTTTGGAAATTTATGCATATATAATGAAAAAGGAACTTGATCAAACAATAGAAATAACAAAACTATACAAGTGTGAAGATTTAAGCGAGTAAATTCAGGGGCAGAGCCATAATCTATAATATTATTTTTTGAAAGACAAAGAATAAATAAGAAAAAGAGGTGAAAATGATAAAATAAGTATAGAAAAAAAGTGGAGATAAGAGGAATTGAACTAGAAATCTTTTAATTTTTGTATCATGTTATTATCATCTAGTCAACAATAAATATACATAATATTAAGTTAATGTTATAAAAAATTAACAATCTCCTCTTGACTCCGCCCTTGATAAATCACAATGCAGAACAACAACACATTGAACACAATACTTGCTTCATCATTAATAGGATCACAATTGAGGATTTACGCTCTATAATAATTGCATCAAGTCTAACTTGACGAAAGTAAAGTTAGGATAGAAAACAGAATCATTCTAACTTATTTTGCCGTCTTGAACATCCACAAGATCCACAAATTAATAGGTCACAACAAAGGATTGAAAATAGCACAAAGCTCTGGTGCACATTTGGCCAATGCACAATCAATATCATGAAATCTAGATATGGATTCATGGCCTGAAAAAAAAGGAAACAAGGTGGAAACGATATGTACTCGTCAATCCAAGAAATTTAGTCAATCATGGATCGAACAAAGCATGAGACAAGGATCCAACAACCATATATTAATAAATCACTCAACACAAAATAGGAAGGAAGAGACTTTTCCACATGCCAACCCATAGAGCGGTGGACTAAAGAATTGAAAGTTTTGAGGGACACACAATAATGTTTGAATGCAAAAGATGGAAGGCATGAAAATCGCCATTGATTTCTTTTTAGCTAGAATGATTTAAAATTTTATAAAAAAATAGTAATAAGATGCATTGGGATGAATATGGAAAATTGGATATTTGTCCCGACTCGAATTACATTTTGAGCTAGGATCGAATGTCTAGTCCAAACTACGCCATGATCGAATTTACCCTTGAATTTTTTTGATTTATACATATATATTATACTTGCAAAATATTTTTTTATTGTATTTTATGTTTTAATGAACTCTTATAAAAATCTTAATAAATTATATTTTGTTGACTATATTGTATCGTGCAAAATGATAAATTATTATACTTTGAAGGATATAACTATGTAGCTAGCTGGAGTTTTTGAAAATTTTTCATTTTCTGAATTAATTATGTTTCCACGACAAAATGGTCAGTTACTTTAACTCTCTATTTAAAATTGATCAAAGACAAATAGTCTTAGTCTTGCTCAAAAATATAAAATAGAAAACTTGTAATTAGATTAAATAAAATAAAATTGAAGTAGAAGAATAATTAAAATAAAAATATAATACTTAAAAAATAAAAAAATTAAAGTTGGATATTAAATATACTTAGAATTATGAGAAAAAAATATATTATTAGATAAAAATCTAAAAAATAATAATTTAACAAGATTAAAATAATAATTTAACAAGATTAAAATAATAATTTAATAATTTAGAAAAAATAAAAAAAATATAAAAGATAATGATATTTATTTTTTTAGTTAAATATCACTATTGAAAAAGTTTAAGGGTGCAAAATGAATAATAATATAGTTCAAGAATTATACTGCTAGATATCCTATAGTTTGAGAGAAGAAAATAAAATTAACCCTAAATTTGATCTCCATGAAACATATATGATGCCTAAATAGTATGTGAAAGGATCATATGCGAACATTTGTAATTATATACATATGCCGGTAAAAAAGGCATCATCATTCATCATCAAGTAGACACTTTGTAGCCAATTAAAATCTATAGCATGGATCAACTTTGTTTTTTTTTATTTCTGCACTTTGTAGTTTACTCTTTGGGTACTCTGTTTATTATTTTCGAAACAGTCAGTTCAGTTAGTATGGCAAACTTGTAAATAGTGAGACTTCTTGTTTTGGTGAGAGTATAAAATGTGTAAAAGGAGAAGGCGCAAGTTTAAGTTTTTTAGATCAGAAGAAATAAAATTTCAGATTGGTTGAATTCTGCATCAATTCTACTAGGAAGATGCAGTTTCTAACGTGGTATCATAGCCTAATCTGAAGTTTTAGCTGCAAAACATTGGAATCGGTCAGTTTTTTCCTATTCAGTTGTTCTTGATTGACGTTGTGACTGGTTTTCAAGAATCAAAAGGATTTTGGTTTGCTAAGAGTTTGAAATCTTATCGAATTTGGTTTTTTTATGGCTACATATGATGGATCTTCTTCTACTTCATCTGTTATGATTGATATCTCCAGTCTGCTCGATCTGAGTGCTTTAGATTCTCTTGGAGTAATTTCTATTCCTTAAGTTCTTGTGGATTCAAACAATTATTCACAATGGAGTGGCGCTTTGCATAATGCTCTTTTGTCCAAGAACAAACGGGATTTTATAGATGGATCTTGCTTGATCACTGATTTTGTTGTTGGTTTCCATTTTCAATGGAAACGTTGTAATGCCATTGTTCTTTATTAGACACAATATCACATACAATCAGGATCCATGCTCAATATGGAAGGAACTAAAAGAAAGATTTGAGAGATTAAATGGAACAGAAGTATGCTCCATTCATAATGAAATCTTTAGCCTGGTTCAAGGGTCGATGTCCATACCACAATATTATACTCGTTTGTAGTATTTGTGGGAAGATTTAGCGACTATTATTCTTAGTCTTCCAGTTATTGATGAAGTCAAAGAGTATTCTGAATATCTGAAGTAGTGGAGACTCTATAAGTTTTTGAATGGTCTGAATGATTCATATGTTCATGCTAAGACATAGATCTTGTTGATGAGTCCTTTGCCTTCCATTAATGAAGCATATTCTATGCTGGTAGAAGAGGAGCAAAGACAAACTAGAGGTTCTACAACCCACAATCAAATAAGTTTTCTTAGTGTTAAATCTGTTAATAATTTCAATCTTACAGGAAAGACAAAGAGGGATTTTAATATCATTTATGATATTTGTCACAAACCAGGTCACAGAAGGAATCAATGTTATCGTTGATAGATTTTCCACCTAATTTCAAGTTTAATAAAGGAAAGAATCAGATAACTGCTAATTCAGTACAAATAAGTGAAATTTTATTGACTAAAGCCTCAAAGGATAAAGATAGTTGTCCAGAGACTAGTGGTTCAGCAAGTTCTTCTGGCAAAATCTTAACAGAAGAACAATATCAGAATGTCTTGAAATTACTTGGGAAAGGAGTTGTAGGGTTGGCTACAGAAGAAGCAGTTAATATGGTAGGTATACATTCTGGTTCTAATTTGCATAATAGAGTGTAGATAATTGATACTGATGCTACTACTCATATGACATTCTATCTAGATTGGTTGTGTGATATTCAAGAACTTACAAAACCTAAATTTGTTGTTCTGCCTATTGGAGATAAATATTTAGTTACACATGTTGGTAACTTTATCATTGAAGAAGGAAAAAAGGAAAAAAAATACTAATGTACTGTACATTCCAGATTTCAAGTTAATTGGATATCTGTGCCACAACTTATCACTGAATTATCATGTTCAATAATCTTCTCTTCTGATTTTCTGCACAATGCATGATCAATTCAGTGGAGTGGGGAAGCTGATTGGTAGGAGACAAAGAGGATTATACTACTTTGTGAAACCAGAAATTGTTGATTCAAACATAGCAGCAACAACAGTAAAAGATCAAGACTTGGAGTTGTGAAATCAAATATTAGGACACCTTCCTTTTCCAAAATTGTAATATATCAACAATTTAAATATTTGTTCAGATCCTAAAAGGATTCATTGTTCAGTTTGGATCCTTTGTCTAGGCAATGTAGAGTACCTTTTCCTTCGAATTGTAATAAGGAAAGTAGCAAAAGACTTGAATTGCTTCATATTGATACTTAGGGGCCTTATAAGCATTCTACATATAATGGAAATAAATTTTTCATCACTATTGTGGATGATTATAGCCGTCTCACTTGGATATTTTTATTGAAAAGTAAATCTGAATGCGGAAAAATTTTGCAGCATTTTGTAGTTTCTATTGAAAATCAGTATGACTCAAAGGTGAAGATTATAAGAACATATAATGGCTCAGAATATTTCAATTCTTTCTACAATGATTGGCTAACTTCTAAAGGAATTCTACATCAGAGCTCATGCATTCATACACCTAAGCAAAATGGCTTAGTAGAAAGAAAACATAAACATATCCTTGAAATAGCTAGATCTTTAATGTTTCAAGCTTCCATTCCTATACAATATTGGGGAGATTGTATTCAGGCAGCTGTACACATTATGAACATAATTCCTTTATCAGTTTTCTTATGAAAAAATCATGAATAAGAAACCAGATATAAGTCACTTTAAAGTCATGAGTTGCTTATGTTATATCACTAAGCTACAGGAATATGATAAATTTGCTCCCAGAGCTGAGGCATGTGTTTTTATGAGATATTCAATGACTCATAAAGGATATAAAGTTCTCAATTTTCAAAAGCACATATTTCCTCTTAAGGAAAATATTATTTCTGATGTGAACATTAATCATAATTCTTCTTTTCAATATGTTCAATCCTTTCTCGAAGAGGAACAAAATACACCTTTTGTGATACCTATTGCTCATGAAAGAACTGATTCAAATTCTCCTAATACAATTAATTCTCCAACAAACATATAAGATGTTTCCGTTTCTATAAATGATCTAGAGATAGTTATTCCTTCATCCTGTTTTAATTCACCTACTCCAGTATAGATCAGTCATCTCCTGCACAACCTCGTACCAAGAGACTTACTAGACCTCCAACTTGGCTTCAAGACTACGCTACTTAGGGGTGAGCATGGGTTTGACCCGACCCAATCAACCCGACTCGACCCGATTACTTTTGGGTCGGGTCGGGTCAGGTCACTACCTTAAATTGGGTCAAACCCAATCCGACCCGATTAATTTTGGGTTGGATAACAGGTTGAATGTTTAATTACCCGATAATCTAAAACTCGACCCGATGATCCAAAATTATAATATTAATATATTAAAAATTATGAATTAATATTAAAATTGCTTATATTTTAATAGTTTCAAGATTTTTTATCATTAGTTTCATTTATTTTTATTTATTTTATTTTATTTTATAATATTTTTTATTTATAAGATATATGAAAAAAAATGTTGTTGAAAAATTTAATGATTCAACCCGATAACCCGATTCGATCCAACCCGAAACTTTTTGGGTTGGGTTGGGTTGGATTTAAATTTTTTTGTCTTAACCTGATCCAACCCGACCCGATATTATTATTTTTGGGTCGGGTCAAATTTTACCTCAAACCCGACTCATTATCACCCCTAATGCTACTTCCATTATTCATAGTCTAAATACTACTATATCAGTTCTTTATCCTATTGGAAAATATGTTTCTTACAAAGCTTTTACTAGTCATTATGCCTCTCTTCTTACAACCTTGTCACCAATCAGAGAGCCAACAACTTATTAGCAAGATGTGGATCTCTTTGAAGAAGTTTATATGGATTTGCCTCTTGGTCTTGGTTGACACCGGGACTGTAAGGGAAAAATATGCAAATTAGTAAGTCCATGTATGGATTGAAGCATATATCTAGATAGTGGAATTTAAAGTTCACTAAAATTCTGGTTGCAACAAGATATCAGCAAAGCAAGAATGATGATACCTTATTCACTAAAAAAGTTGGAGATTTCTTTTGTTGCTATATTGGTTTATGTTGATGATATACTGCTTACATGAAATAGCATGATACTAATTGAAGAAGTAAAATCGATTTTGCAGTCCCAACTTAAAATCAAGGATCTAGGAGATTTAAAAAATTTCTTGAAATGGAAGTTATCATATTTGAAAGGGGAATTGTCCTTCCTCAAAGGAAGTATGCTTTGGAGTTATTGGCAAACTTGGGTCTATTAGCTTCAAAATCGGCTCCGACTCCTTTGGAGCAAAATCTTAAACTTACCACTTATGCTTTTGATCAAACTGTTAGTCAAAATCCTCAAATTTCAGACAAGTTACTACAGAACCCAAAAGAGTTTCAAATGTTAATTGGGAGACTTATCTATCTAACACAAACTAGGCCAGATATTACTTTTGCTGTTAGACATCTCAGTAAATTTATGCATCAACCTAAAGAAACGCATATGGAAGCAGTAATTAGAGTTGCGCGTTATATTAAAGGGTCACCTGGAAAAAGATTATTCTTTAAAGCAGAAAAAAATCAGATCATGACTGCATATTGTGATGCAGATTGGGCCTCATGTATTTTTTCTCACAAAATTGTTTCGGCTTTCTGTATTAAAGTGGGCTGTTCTCTTATATCATGGAAGTCTAAGAAACAATCATATGTTTCGCGTTCTTCGGTAGAATCAGAATATAGCAGTCTTGCTTTGGTTGTTGTTGAAATTGTTTGGTTGCACAAACTTTTTAAAGAATTGGATCTACCTGTTCAGGAACCTATTGATGTTTATAGTGATAGTAAAGCGGCCATACAAATCACGAAGAATCCAGTTTTCAACGAAAGGACTAAATACATTGAGGTGAATTATTTTTTTGTGCGAGAAAGAGTTCTGAAGGAACTTATTCGGCTTAACTACATTTCAACTATTGAACAAACGACTGATATTCTCACCAAAGGTCTAAGTAAACAACAACATGATAATCTTTTGTGCAAGTTGGGCCTGATCGATCTTTATCAGCCACCAACTTGAGGGAGAGTGTAGCGAATTAAAATCTACAACATGCATCAACTTTGTTTTTTTTACTTCTGTACTTTGTAGTTTACTCTTTGTGTACTATGTTTATTATTTCCGAAACAATTAGTTTAATTAGTATGACAAACTTATAATTAGTGAGACTTGTTATTTTGGTGAGAGTATAAAAGGTGTAAAAGGAGAAGGCACATATTTAAGTTTTTTAGATCAGAAGAAATAAAATTTCTAGACTCCCTTCTCCCCAAATTTTTTTTGTGTTCTTGATCATTCTTCTAGTGTTTGGAGATAGGTTGAGTTTTGCATCAATTCTACCGGGAAGGAAGGTGCAGTTTCTAACACACTTCTGTAACGAACTAACAAAATACCTCTATCATAATATGGTAAAGAAAACCTATTTTTGAATATTTGTGAATTTCTTTTAAATTTAAGAACACATTAATTTGTGTATTTTCTATTTTTTAAATAAAAATAAATGAATTTAGTTTAGAATCTAAACGTAATTGCAGGAAATATTTTTCTATAATGTTTTAAAAATTATTTTTTTCAATATAAAATACGGTGACAAATATATAATTTATTACTATAATAAGGTACTTTCGTCTTTGAATTTTAAAAGGAAATTTCCATTTGTTTCTGGGCCAGCAACACATCCGGCCCAGAAAACGTGCCCACTGATGAGCTTGCACGAACTGGGCCAAATGGGCCTAGCTTAAAGCCTTGTAAGCATATTTTTTAAAATTCCTTTTCTAAAATCAGAAACAAAAGTGGAAATAACTAAAACACAACTTATTCTATTTTTTTTAGATAGAAATATATCCTACAATAAAAACAGGAATTACTTTCAAAAACCAAAGGCACTATTAGCATTTTTAGGGGTTTTAAGGTCAAATATCCGATTTTAATGTTTCTGATTATTGTTTGTTCATATATAACAAGTAATAATTTATTCCATTTATGTTCAATTTTTACACGTTTAAATAATTAAATATATTATTACAATTCAATATCACCATTGCTAGTTTAAGTGGTTTTTGCTGATATGTATCAACATAATATATTAATTGAATACTTTTGTACATGTTAAGAAAAAAATCGTATTCGATCATTGTTTAGTAGTCATTTTTATTTTTAATAAAAAATATAAAACTAAAATAAATATTTAATAACGTATATTGTTCATTATGTAACACCTGATTAGAATTTTTTGCATGGTTATTTTTTCTTACAATCATCTTCTGTTCAAAAGAGCCAAAATCTTCGAATATATTATTTTTTTTTCAAACATCTTAAATATTATATTGACTCGATTAATATGTTACATGTCTATAAACTATTTTAAAATCATATCAAATATGATCTAAATTTTGAAGTTATCTTTTTTCTATCTCCTATCATACTTGACCGACAATATTATTATCGTACTTCATCGTCTTTTATCTTAAATATTATATTGACTCGATTAATATGTTACACGTCTATAAACTATTTTAAAATCATATCAAATATGATTTAAATTTTAAAGTTATTTTTTTTCTTTTTTTTCTATCTCTTATCATACTTGACCGACAACATTATTGTCGTACTTCATAGTCTTTTATCTTAAGTAATGTATATTGTATCTTCTATCGTATTAATCATTAAATATAAAATATATAACTAAAAAAATAAAACAAATATAAATTTTTAAAAAAGTTATTTATTTTAATTGTACAACAAAACTCAGTACACGGTACATCTCCATTAAACTTTATATATAATAATAATTTGACAATACATTACTACCGTAAATTTAATGTTTGATAATTACAAATGACGCTTTCCTTTTTTTCGGTAAAAAGTGATTAATTTTTTTCCTGTTCTAAACACATACCCTGAAAAACCTTCAAATCTCGTATTTTTGCTTCTTGTCGACGGTAATGCTCGAACTTGGGGCGACGCTGAGATGAGGAAGCGCGATCTCGCCATCCTCCTCCTCGCCGATTTGACCATCTTCTTCTCTCTCCAGGTGCCAACCCTCTCTCTCCACCTTCTCCTGCAGATAGATTTTTTTTTACTCTCTTTCCTTTTTTTTTTCCATTTCAAATGGTTTCCGGATGCTCGATTTCCTAAACATAAACTCTTTTGCATCCATAATCATTGTTTTATCAATTCACTTTCAATTTGATTCGCTTAGGACGTTTTATTAGTTGATAAATTGAGCATATAAGTGTAACGGCCATTCTCTTTTCCTTTCTTTTTCCATTTCAAATGATTTGCGGGCGCTCGATTTCTTAAAAATGGACTCTTTTGCATCCAGAATAATGTTTTTTTGTCAATGTGCTCTCAATTTGATTCGCTTAGGGCGTTTTGTTGGTTAAGAAGTTGAGAATATAAGTGTAAAGATCATTCGTTATTTCTTTTTACAGCCAGGTGGCGTAGCTTTTCACCTATTTAATTCCTTTTGCATCTGTATAGTTCTAAAATCGTTAAATGTTGCTGATTCTTTAGAAGTTATCTTTGGCAGCAGAAAGTTTTTTCCCCCAATGGCATTTGGATTCAAATCTTTTTGGGCGTTTGATTAGGTTACATTCATATTAAAATAAGTTTTTTTTTCTCTTACTGGCAGCAAGAAGGAGATTTCTCCTTCAAAGAGGCTTGGTTCTATCTGTCTGATGAGTATCCGATCAAGTACGAGGCCGAGCGTCTCCCACCACCGATTGTGGCTGACCTGAATGGCGATGGGAAGAGGGAAATCCTTGTTGCAACACATGATGCTAAAATTCAGGTACTTGATCAGACCGTCATCTTGCAAAGCAAGATGAAATCAAAGGTCATCCCTTACAAGCAAGGCAGCGAAGGCACCAGCTTAAAAGAATGTCTTTTGTATATAGATCAGGGATGATGCTCCCGTTGATTTCAAATTCCGCGATAGGAGATTGGTTGAAATTTTCCTGAATACAAAATTTATAGTGTTCCTAATGCCTATAATATGAAGGAGGACGCTATCTTCCATATGGAACTTAGTTTAATCTTCAATTAAAAGTTTGAAGCATGCACAAACTCTGTAGGAGAAATGATTGTAAATATATGTGGATTAACTTATGTATTCCTCACCGAAAAGAAAAACTTATGTAATAATTTCAAGAATATTAAAACCTGAAAGCTGAATTCTTCAAAAGCTCCACCTCTTACGGGCTCAAATTTACTTGATTAAGGACCTAGCTTGTGGTTCAAAGTAGATTCACTATTAGATCCTAAGGTGATAATATTGACTAGCTTAATTCATTTAGGTAATCATGCCAAACAGGCAAATATGATTTGATATAGGTCCACGTAGCTGGAGAGAAATAACATTATACAGTAAAATTACACCATTTGAACATGTGTTCATTGCTTCCATGACTTCATTCTGTTTCTGATAACTCTCATGTACTTAGTTGGATTGCAAGAACAAGTGATATTAATAACTTTTAAGTTATTTTTCTATTGATTTTTTATATTAGTTTTTAGCGTATTGATGACACACTTAGTTTATAATATCTGTTGGATACAATATATTTCTCTCCTCAGTTATTAATTAATATGTTGCTGTATCAAACTGTTACACTTTGGCATATACAAACGGAATTCGTACATAATCAAGGTACGATGATCTTTATGTTTTGGATGCTTTGGCATATACAAACGGAATTCGTACACTTTGTCAAGTGAGTAACCTCTTTTCTTTGTCTGTTGTATGGATAAGGAACATATATATATTATATGTCCACTGTGTTACTTTTGATATTCAGCCAAGTAGATATGAAGTTCTGTATTGCTTCTTCTTGATGCCTTCTAGCTTAGCATATTGTTCAACGATTATTATTATTGAAATAATTTTGTAAAAATAAATGTCAAAGAAGACTTATCAATTCTTTAGGTTTTGGAGCCCCATAATAGGCGCATCGATGAAGGGTTCAGTGGAGCACGAGTTTTGGGTGAAATTTCCTTGCTACCTGATAAGGTTCGGGTATCATCTGGGAGACAGGCTGTTGCTATGGCTGTAGGTATCATAGATCGCTTCTATAAACATGGAGAAATAAAGAAGCAGATTTTGGTTGTTGTGACATCTGGTTGGTTAGTTATGTGCTTTGATCACAACCTCAAAAAGCTGTGGGAACATAATTTACAGGTAAGCTGGATCTTACTCTTTGTTCTCTTTCATGCTTTGATTGTAATTTTATATGCACAAGATTATGTTGGCTATATTACTGAATGCACTTATGACATTTTTCTTTTAACAGGATGATTTTCCTCATGGATCTCACCATAGGGAAATAGCAATTTCAGTAAGCAATTATACATTGAGACACGGTGATGCTGGATTGGTTATTATAGGAGGAAGGATGGAGATGCAACATCAGGCATGTTTCCTGTTTTCATATATTTTACGCCTTTTCCTGTCTTGAATGTCTATGTCTATCCCTCGCATTAAACATTGTTGCAAATTCGGGTGATACTGTTAAAAAATTACTGGCGCCAAATGTGGTTATAAGTGGACCCAATTTGGGTAGAAAAGCTAATATGCTCTTGTCATAGAATATCAATCAAATATTAATGTTTTGAAGGCATGGATGACACCTAGCAAGCTTGGAAGTGGATTCTTATTTTGATTGATAAAGCTTGATCTGGGCCTGATCTAGACAGGAATCAAGGATCTAAGTTCCACTAGGATGAAGGTAGTTAATGACACATACAACATGCAAGTGTGATGATAGAGAATGAGGTGATATTAGTAATACATAGACGGAAGTCTTCTATGTGTAGTTGGATACTTGGATTGACCAGCAGAGCTCAGCAGCATTCATTGACCACATACGATGAATGTGCTCTCAAGCTCTCTGATTGGTCGTTCATCTGACTTATTCTTAATAAAATACATATGATTGTTGACCTTAAATAGTCATCCTTTCCCCTAATTGGATAGTATCTGGTGAAGTGCATAAAACATTTTTTTAATGTGGCATATTCTTGTGTGCATTAGAAAGTTTACTAGTTGGATCTGTAGTTTTTTATGGCCTTGTTGCAAAGTAGTTGGTAGTCCTAGTTGTAAAAGAAAGATCAATGAATTATGTTTTGTTCCCACTCTTAATTGCTGTGATGATAAGTAATTATCTTAAAAAGATATAAGGTATGCTCATCACTGTTGTTTTCATTTACTTCATCTGTTGTCACGAAAAATTCAACTTTCATCACCTATACACACTTGTATGTTTGTCTTTTGGATATGATATATATGGATGACTAAGAAGATTGGCTGGCTATCCTTTTCCCATTAGGAAAAAATATCGTGCATCAACATTATATAGTGTACCCCTGAAAAAATAATGTAAACTCTCTTTAACTGGATGTATCAGGTTTTTTTATTTTGTTCTTTTGGGTGGCAATTACTTTTTCTCAAGTACTGAGGTATTTATGTTGTATAATCTTTTCTTGTCAGAATCCCTTCTCCTTTATTGATTTGCGTGATAATACTGTTTATTTATTCATGTATATAAAACACTAATATGAAAATCATAGTTTCATGTTATGGTTTGTACCTTTTGACTTCTTTCCATTTGATCAATAAATGATTGGATTGCTAATCTTACAGAGTTCGTATGATCTATTCGAGGAAGCTATGATATCAGAAAAAGTGCAAGACCTACATGGGAGAAGTGCTAATGAGAAAGAGGTATCTCATAACACTTTTCTGCACATACAAGAACTGTCATGGCAAGTTGGTTTCCTGGTTTTCATCTGAATTATTAACTTAAAAATCATAATGGTTGTTATACTGTGTTCCAGTATATGAACTTTACTTTTTTGTAGAAATCATCTCAAAATTGGTTTGGTTAAGCCAAAAGAGTTCTTCTCCACTGTAGTCATACTTCTGCTTAGGGTTCAAATCCATCGTTGTATTTTGATCCAGTTATGTGTCTGCATGATCATTTTTACAGTAATGTGAATTTCATTGGAGAACATTTCCGTGTCTTGGCAATTTTTTCTTTTGAGTACTTGTTTTGAGAATCTTCTACTTTGTCTCTTTGCATATGTCCTCTTTCTGGTTACCATTTTAATGGATTATTTGTCCTATGAGAAATGTTCTAGTTGGTTCTTGCTCTTTATTTGTACCATGAGAATAATTTTCTTTATTGTTCTCATTTTCTTCTGCAAGAAAAGGAACCCTTGTTAGACGTTACACCAAATATTCTAATTTTCTACTTTTATGTTTTCATTTCATAGTTGTCAGCAGAACCAAATGCTTTATCATGTCCGTATCTTAGCTATTTCTTTGTGTGATTTTTCTTCCTCCGTTATGTATGAAAACATTGTTGTGCTTGTCATAATATTGCCCATAAGTTGTTTCACATATCATCATCGTGAAATATGGTAGCAGAATGAAGCAGGGCTGCATTTTGAAGGTTACCTTCCCTTATGGAGTTAACATGATGTGTGCTAGTATGTGTTTTAAAACATTTTAATGATGAAAGCATGAAGCTACTAGTCCTAGTTGCCAGTCATTTTTTACTTTTATGATATGAACAAAATATAGAACCAGGCTAAGTCATATACTCTCTATATTTAATGGGCAGGATATTGTATATCGAATGCCGTAATAAGCTCTATACTTTGTTTGTTTTGAATTATGTAGTATTGGTTAGCATGGCAAGACATAATGCCAGAACCATCTGATGAAACAAGGGTTCTATATGTTTTTAACATGCAGGCTATCCTATGTTTTCATAGTGTTTTTTAACAATAACTCAAATTTTACTAGGCCTAGCTAACCATGAAGAATATAATGCATCTCCTTGCTTAGGCAGGCACTCATTAGAGGGATTTTATTTTCTCTTAATTACCATGCCTGTGAGAATGGTGTGAGGCTGTACTGGAAACTTCATCCTTGTCTTAAGTGCTTTGTAGTTCATACAAATGTTTGTACTGTTCTCATAGTGATGTTCTTGTTTTCCGCATTTACTTTCCACCCAATGAGCTAAAAAATCAAGGATGATTAACCTTCATTTAACACAATGCATTTTTAAGGGTAAACGGATGGCTAGAAAAGGCTAGTATCCATGTATATTTGACACAATGCATTGTTTGATCGAGAAAAATGTGCGTAGCACACTATGTGATCCCAACAATGAATGTCTAAATCATCATTTTAGCTGCAAGGCATGCATACCTTGTACACGCTACACATACGTTGCACACAAGCATGCTACACCTGAATTTTTCTCTTTTTGATATCACCATATTTCCGTCTTATGCAGTTACATGATTTTGAATTGATTAGATTTAAAATAATAAACAAAAAGATCCATAAACAGATGAAGATTGTTTTGTTGTTTTCTTTATGGAGTCACTTTCAGACTCCCTGGGTATTGTAGTATTTAACACCATCTTTTCTTTCTGTAGGCTGCAGGAAGTAGTACACTGGATTTACGACATTTTGCTTTATATGCTTTTGCTGGTCAGTCTGGCAAATTACGGTGGAGTAGGAAAAATGAAGTATGAACCTACTTATGGAACTGTTCTGTAATCTATGTTTCAGAAGTTTGGAATGTGATAAATGTTCATGCTTTGACTGATCATTTCTCTGATCTAGCATATAATGAGGTGCATGCAGATAGATCATGTCTGGTGTGTATTTGAATATTCAAAATTTCGTACACAACTGATGATGCATTGCCAATTTTTTTTTGAATTTATTCTGTGCACAGAATTCATTGAAATCTAAGAAAGGAAAAGTTCTTTTATTGCCATATAATACTTTAGTTGTGTCCTATCCTTGCAATTTTCGTTAGGTTGCTATTCCAGGTCCACTGGAATTTGAGGAGTAACAATTGTATACTTTTGCTTGACTTTATGAACAAATTTGATGTTACTTATGCCATATTTTGGAATCACAGAATATCCAGGTGCAGACATCTGACGAGTCAAGGTTGATCCCACAGCACAATTACAAGCTCGATGCTCATACTTTAAACAGTCGGCACTCTGGAGAGGTATGTTTCTGCTATAGCAAGTAATCATTTCATGGCTTTATCCGTCAAAAAAATGCGTATTCCTCTATCATTGGCTTATGCAATCACCAGTACTACGAGCTGAAGTCAAAATTCTTTTGACTTGTGTTAGCATACAATCTAATTTGAATGTCTTAAGCTTTCATTCAGTAGAAGTGCAC
Organism: Pontederia paniculata; assembly: GCA_001647135.1. Lineage (NCBI taxonomy): Eukaryota > Viridiplantae > Streptophyta > Magnoliopsida > Commelinales > Pontederiaceae > Pontederia > Pontederia paniculata. Next base: position 15,205 of record LTAE01000708.1, read on the forward strand.
CTCTGTTTCCCCTTTTTTGTTTTCATTGTTCAATATATTGGTCCTTTGCTATATATCTCATGCTAAATGAAGCTCAGTTGTAATAGTCTTTTTGCCATAACATTGAAACTCATATTCTGTAGAAAATCAAGTTAAATCTCACTTTAATTGTCGAAATTTGTAGTTTTCATATCAGGCCATATATACATTGTTTTATAAACTTGGATCTATCCTCATGTATATGTGAAATATGATGTGTTAATTAGTCTTGCCAAGTCAGTCAAATGTCTCCAATTATAACCTTTAATATGTGTGAATGGTTGGCTATGTAACCTTATAAGCTACATTCTAAATTGTCATTTAAACATACTTTATTTTAGGGTTAAATGGGGGTGTAAACCCAACATGGTTTTAGGATATAATGGGTTACACATGTTTTGACCCATAATTAGATCAAGATTCAATTGTAGATCTTGATCTAAGTACTTTGATTATATGATCATGGCATCATGCATGTGCAGTTGACTCTCTCTTTTAAGATTCACCATTAAATCTCAATCTAATGATAGGTTTACATGTATAAACCTCTTTTTAAGTTCACAAGGCCATTTTCCCTATAATTTATAATTGTTTATACATTCTTTGCATTATGGTTGGCTTTTACTTTTTACAAGTAAAAAGAATAAAAACTTGTTTAAAAGTATTATATTCTTCAAGTAAATTAACTACTTGAGGAAGATGTTTCTGAGTCTTCATTATCCATAGGGCTTATCGAGCTATTGCATTTTGCAGTTTGAATGTAGAGAATTCAGAGAATCGATTCTTGGAATCATGCCTCATTATTGGGTAACTGTAGACTCGTTCCACTTTGGTCTTTATTCTTCACACATTTCCTCACAATTGATGGTATTGTTTCAGGATAGACGTGAAGATACTTCTTTTCAACTGGCACGTTTCAGAAAGCATAAAAGAAAACCATTGAAGAAAACACCTGGGAGAAACACTGTCAATCCTCTTCATAAACCTGCTGAGCATAGTCCTCCTGGTAAGGACTTGTCCAATAAAATTTCCAAGGTGATAGAGAAAGCTGCAGATTATGCTAGTTCAGCAAAAGCCAAAAAGGTATAGATAATTATTAGCTAAGTCACCAATATCATCAGTTATTAATCATGCATTCAATTTGCAGAAAAAAAACTAATGATAACTGTCTTCTTTCGTACCTGGTTTCGAGTGAACCCATTATATCAAACTTTTGGGAGTTCTTATTTGATATTGTGTCACTCATGACTTCGCTTTAATATCTTTCTAAAGTTTTTACTGACAAGCTTATGTATTATCTAAAACTCTGATAATTCTTCCAAATGAACGGGCTAAAAACCCTCTTGTTTCCCTAATCCATATGGTACATATTTTTGCATGATGATCTCACATTTAATAGTACAGAAGTAGTGACCATATCATGTGAACCACCAAACTGTGTCTAACCTCTTGTTAGCCTCTCAATGTTGAAGACTTTTTAACAAATGGCTGTGTCACCAACCGGTTAGGTTGGCTTTACTTGGGTTTACCAGTAATCCTTTTTTTTCTTTTTGAGGAGAAAAAGGATGAATAACCAAGATTGTTAATCACCCCAAAGTCCATTAGAGATTTAATATAGTGTTTAACAGTAATCCTTTTTGGTTTGGTCTAAACTTAATCTAGGTTAACCAAAAGAGTGCCATATGATTGTTTTATGTTATGCGTGTGTAGAAATCAAAACGAATGATTTACATTATTTCTATGCGCTATAAAAAAATATAGAAATAGTCTTCTTTCCGTCTATCACATGTCAAATTATTCCATTTTTTTTACTTATTTTCTTGAATTGAACAATGATAATTTTGATGCCACTAGATTTATGCCCTACAAATCATTGGCAAAATTAGGTTTGATTTTCTTACGATCCAATGCACTAAAAATGGAAACCTTGAGTATGAAAAGAGATAATTGTTCCAATGACTAATTCTATTAGCAGAATTCATATAATCATGCATATGATTGTGAAAATGTCGTGGTATTTATCCAAAATAAATCATGGGATTTTGCCTCTTTAACATTTAACAAAGTTTTTTATGAGTCTGGATTGCCGCTTCTGCTTATCTAGGAAAAAAACTATCTTTTCTCCCCTGTAAAAGATCTTTTTTTCTCTTCATATTTCCATAGTTTCTTCATAATTTTCTCTATCAGAGCAAAAACTGGACCTCAATTGTGGTTGCTAAATTATTGTGATGAGTGTTTTTTTAGAAGGTCATTATGATGAGTTCTTTTCACTGTAATTACATAATATGCTCCGTAAAAAAATTGCACAATATGCATCATTCATCTTTATTATGTTATTTGGTACATTCTTCAGTGAAGATTGATGAGGGCATTACTGGTTGATACGCAACTCATGTTTTCTTCATTGTTGGAACTTCAGTTTTGTTCCAAGTGCTATTATAGTCTTGTTGTCTATCTTCTTTTTTTAGTTACACATTGCATACTCTTTAATTTTTGTTTGCAGAGGTCACTCTATGTTCCAACCATAACTAATCATACTCAAGTTTGGTGGGTTCCAAATGTGGTTGTTGCACACCAGAAGGAAGGAATCGAGGCTGTGCATTTGGCTTCTGGTCGAACCATTTGTCAGGTACCACAATGAACTGACCCGTAAAGATTTTTATCCTATAAAAAAATTGTGTTTACGAGCATAGAACACATGATGGGATAAAATGAATGAAATAGCTTCCACAGAGAGGAAGGAAAACTCTTCTTTCTTCTTACCTATAATAATATTGGGAGCAGATATCCCTAAAAAACTGGGGCAGGCTTATATTTTTTGTTGCAAGGATGAAAATGATGAGTGGCAGGATGTGTGATTCAATTTTATTCATATGGTTGAAGAAGATTGCAGGGACTTCCATGAGGCAAGATATGCAGATTAAGTAAACAGACATCAGATGTTACAGATTCTTGATCCACACCCTAAACAGAGTCTGAGCATGGTGCATAAATATTTTCAAATAACAATTTTCACACTCATAAATGAAGCTATTGTGTTATGTCCAAATCTCCCATGGGAAGGGCAGCAGCGATGCTGTGCTTCATTGTTTAGATATGGCCAAAACTTGAACGCCTCCAATCTGGATGTCCTCCAAAACTCCATTTCTGATCTTAGATCTAAATAATCGCAAACCTGCCTATACCGAACCTCCTGGGCAACTGAACATTCAGAGAAAATCATTGAAGACACCACTTCGGCCGCATCTGACATCCTGACCCAGCCTTCATAATATGTGGGGCAGATTAGACATCAATCAAGGAGGTTCTGTTTGAATCAGTGTGTGGAAGAAAATACAAATAATTAGGCAAATTCATCTGGGAGTCTGAAGTGGGCTCATACAGGCATGTGTAGTTTTTTTTTTTGTACCAAAGCAGATTGGAGGCCCCTTTTCTGGATTGCATGAATGAAATGAGAATCCTCGCAACTCTTGAAAACATGAATCCGTGCACCAAACCTTCATCAGCACTATTCATATCGTACAGTTAGTTCCAATATTGTATCCTTTTCCAGATGCTCATTACTAGTTCGAATATGCACTAGCTAGCTATCTAGAATACTTGTTTGAGCCCAAACAAATCCATACTTGATATAACAAATTATGGATACATCTCCATAAAACACCTTCGCACCATTATGACTTTATATTGGAATGATTCAAAAACCTTTGTTTTGGCCATCTCGTCTGTAAACAAAAGTATTTCCATGAAACTCTTTTTAGTTGGTGTCAAATCTTGTTTCAAACTTCATCAGCATTATCCTGTGAATTATTACTTGCGTAAACATCATAATGGCAAGTTGCTAATTCATGATACTGATATCTAGTTCAATTAGATGGTTGGATTTTCACTACAGGAACCAAGACTAATAAGGAGATATGGTCTAAACATAACTGCGTGTGTTGATGCCAGTTGTCTAGATCAGTAATTGTCATGAAACTACAAAGTTTTCCTTTAAGTCAGACCACTGGCACATATTGACTGTACTTAAAAACCCAAGCTAACTTACAGGCTAATAGAGTGGAACGGAAAAAAAAAGTTGAGCTAAAGAGAATAATACTAATCAGTTCATAAAAGCTATCTGAATGAAAGATTTTTATATGCCTGACAAAAGTCCGATAAACTAGGTCTATCACCTAATATGAATATATGCTAACTATTGAACCATAAAGCGGAAATAGAAAAGGAGAATATTAATATAAATCAAAATACAATTATTCTTCATGCTAATTATTCTACCTCAGGCATGAACTGTTACATGAAATATGATTTAGTATCCTTTGATAAACATGTGTTTTTTTTTCTCATTTTTTGCCAATGTGGACACTTATCAGCATAATCTTACATGGTGTCATGTTGTACTGGTACTGACAATCACTACGCCGAAACTGCAGTTTAAACCTTAGATGTGGCAGTTTTTGTTGTGAGATGTCACCAGTGACTTTGAACTGATCAATATTTTTAATCCTGCACACACACTAATCCTTGCGACAGAGAAAATATGTATTACTACAGCCACGTCAGATCATTTTGTCAAGTTAGATAGCACACAAACTTTTTCTTTTTTGAGAGAAGAAAGGATGGCTACAAATTGTAGCTGTCATCCATTTGAAGTTGTATTAAATAAGAAGACATGTACAAGTGTGTATGATGGAACTACGCGGTGCGTGAGTTCCCCAAAACAAAACAAAAAACTGTCCAAAATGAAAAAAAGGCTATCCAAAACCCCACTCTCTAACCAAAAACAATGTGTGGTGGATAATATTTTCAATATAGCATCGCTCCCCGCCAAAAGTCGTTCGGTTGCGCTGTAACCAAATCGCCCACGTGGTAGCCAAAGATGCTGCCCACAACCGCCGCCAATCCGATCTGTCATGCGTCCCAAGTGCCCGTAGTGATTCCCAAAACCTGTCTGCCCCTGAAAAGTCGATGCGAGACAGCCCCAAGCGATGCCATGTGTCTCTAGCGATGGGACATATTGTCAAGATCGCGATCTTGATTGTAAGATCGCACGTAAGATGATCTTACGATCCTACGGAGGGTCGCCGATCTCGATCTTAACTAAAGGATCGAATACGTAGGATCGTAAGATTGATCCTACTATATTAGTTTAAATATTTTTTTTTCTTTTCTTTTTCATACTTTTTTCTAAAGAAATAAATGTTATAATGATAATATATTACATTGTATTTATAAAAAAATATTTTTAAAGCATAAAAAATGGAAAATAATAAATCATAAAATTATTTAAAGAAACATTAAATAAAATTGGATATATTTATATATATATATTAATAGGCACATATATCTAATATATATATATATATATATATTTCTTTATAAAATATAAATTATAGTCATAATATATTACGTTATATTTATAAAACTTTATTTTCTAGCATATAAAGTTTTTAAAGAGATAAAAATTAATAACAAATGTACAAAAAATATTAATATCTATTTAACAAATTATTGAATATATGTATTTTTTAATACATATTTATTTTAAAATTATTTTTTTACTTATAGGTAAGATCTTACGATCCTCGATCCGATCTAACGATTTTTGATCTTATCACCCCCTCCCGATCCTAGGTAAGATCCCGATCTTGACAACCTTGGTGGTGCCCATCTGGCCCTGTAAGCTCTGGTGAGAATCCTACCCCGTCTCAAAAGCCAGGTGAAAATCTTGACCTTGAGCGGGATGCGCAAACGCCATGTGCGTAGAGAATCAGCTCTGATAGTATCCGATATTGTCCGTCCTGGAAGCAGCTGACAGTATACCCGATTAGCCGAGTAGTGGCCTTCCAGCCACACCCAGCTATCTGCTCTAGAGTTGTCTGGACGATGCCCCGAGATCCGGTCGAGGAGGCCTAGAAGGTCCTCAAAGCGCTGCTCCCCCCAGCTGTCCCCCCAGTTGTCGACCAACACTCCTGAACTGTTGCTGAAGGAGCTGCCGACAATGCAGCCAGTCTAGAGAATGACCTGGCAAGTGTACCACCTGGTAACCACTCGTGGTTCCAGAACGAGAAGTTTGCCCCTGCACAGAAAAGAGGATGTATCAGTGGTAGAACGGTAGATACACCTCGCCAAAAGGCAGAGGCGCCTCATGGAAGGCATGTGGGGGAGTCCCATGATAAGTCCTGGCCATAGCACCCAAAGAAAACAGCGCTCCATTAGTCCTCCCCTGATCCCCTGATCCTACCAGCACACGTACTTTGATGGACAAAACTAGCATTTGATAAGCAAAGGTCATATTTCTGTTGCTTGGCTCTAGGTTTGAGATGTTGAGAATTTCAGGTTCAAATGATAACAAAAGGATGCTAATTTGACCCCAATAAAAGTAACCAGTTGGCACTCATTTGTGTGAATCTTAGGAGCTGTTATTTTTGCTAAGGTCTATGTTCAAGGTCTGATCCTTCATTGTTCTCCATTTTTTTCCGAAATCCTATTTAAATTCTTATCCTTTGGAATTGTATGTCAAACCTTATCAATCAGCAAAAAGAATCAAATACAAAATCATTTTTAGATAAAAAGAATGGTTGTTCCTTTAAATCCATCGTTACTATGTGTTCATATTTTATTATCCTGGGCATAACTGAAGTTTGAATGTGATGCCGTTGAATTCTTGTTTACAGCTTCATTTGGCAGAGGGAGGTCTCCATGCTGACATCAACGGAGATGGAGTTTTGGATCATGTTCGGGTATGCAATTTTTGACTTGTTATTGTTGTTATCTCATATAAATGTTGTGTGCCACTTTTCTACTGCTACACGTACATGACTTCACTTAAGATCACTGGATGGAAAAGAGTTTTGCATATTTTGGTAGGAAAAAGAGTGATGGAAGTTTGTAGCTTGCTACTTGACAACCTTCAGAGACTTCTTTAATTGTGACGAGCTTTAAGTTATTTTCTCCTTTCTTTGCCATTTTTATATTAGAAAGTCTCTGATGGCATATTTACGTGACACCTTTAATAAGGGAATGATTTCGAGTGCTTCTGGCAACTCTTATGTCAATCAACTGGAAGGGCATAACTGATCGTTGGAACATAGTTGTCCATTCTTTTCTTTGTAGATGGAGAACACAAGCTACATATTATACGTATATTTATCCACATGGTTTTGAGGTAAAATAAAGAAAAAAAATAGCAGTGACAGATCAACATTGTATAGATCGTCACTTGCAGCTTTCTTTGTTTCTTCATCATATATGCTCACGAAAGATCGGGCTTCATTTCATTCTTATGTGTGGACCAAGGGATTGGATGATTGGTACTTGTGAAGGTTGGGGGTCTTAGAAATTTCCATTCTTATTATCTTTTTATTCTTTCTACAAAGATAAATGAAGGCTGCATAAACGTTTGACTACAGATAAAATATCGAAGCACAGTGAAGGCTACTTCAGAAGGTAAGTCAGGTAACACTATGAGAAATTGATGTTCTATAGTGAAGTCTTCTGTTCAGACCTTGTGCATTTACGATAGGTAGAAGTTCAAGAGCAAGTATTGGTTTTTCTTTAAAAGATGGTTTCATTGTCATATTCATGAATCATTTTCACGTACTTATATATATCATGGTCAAATAACATTAAGGATCAGTTACGATCAGCTAACCCTTCATTCCTTGACAGTCTTTTGGTGGGAATGGTGCTGAACAAACTGTCATGAGCGGGTCTATGGAAGTGTTAAAACCCTGTTGGGCTGTTGCTACCTCTGGGGTACCAGGAAGGGAGCAACTATTTAATGTTTCTATATGTCATCATACTCGTTTCAACTTATTTCAACATGGAGATTTTGCAAAAAGCTTCGACAGGAGCTATGATGTAGGAAACCTAGAGGTAGCTACACCTATTCTTATACAGAGAGATGATGGACACAAGCATCGGAAAGGAAGCCATGGTGATGTCATCTTTCTGACAAACAGAGGGGAGGTATAATCTACTGTCTTGTTAACCTGTTTTTCCTTTTTTAATTTTTTTAATTAACCTACTTCTAATGCAGCAGTTGCTTTGTTGATATGTTCATGCAAAGTATTTAGTGTCTGACTGCTTAATGTTGGACTTTAGGTTACCTCATATTCCCCAGGTTTGCATGGTCATGATGCAATTTGGATGTGGCAAATATCAACTGGTGCAACATGGTTAAATCTTCCGTCGCCATCAGGAATGATGGAAAATGTTGTGGTGCCCACTCTAAAAGCATTCCCTCTGAGGTCTCATGACAGAAAAGAGGTGATAGTAGCAGCTGGCGATCAGGAGGCAGTGGTCATATCTCCTGGAGGCAGCATTTTGGCTTCTATTGAATTGCCTGGGCCCCCTACTCATGCATTGATCCTAGAGGACTTCTCCGGTGATGGTCAAACTGATGTCATTGTGGTTACTTCTTCCGGGATTTATGGATTTGTGCAGACCAGACAACCTGGAGCTCTCTTTTTTAGCACTCTTGTGGGTTGTTTGATAGTAGTCATAGGTGTCATATTTGTGATGCAGCATCTGAATTCTATGAACAAGGCGAAACCCAGGGCTTCCGCTGATCACAGGTGACTTAGCTACTAGTGCACTAATTCTCCCATATATTGTTCATGGGGGAAGCACAAATTTTGCTGAACCCATGCTGGTTGCATTGTTTGGCATGATATACTAAAAATGAGTAGAAACGACACCTTGTTACCCGTTTCTTGTTGTACATGATTACTCAGAGATTTAGAGTGCTGAAATTTTTTGGTTAACCAAGGAATATCCTTTTATCGTCTCAATGAAAACCCCAATTCTTGCTGTTTATGTCTACTAGTAGCTAGGAGATTTGTTTCCCAAGTTGGCATTAATGGTTCTGAATTGTAATGCAATATGATGTAATGATACGTATGACCCTGATATCAATCGTATTGGCCTTGTCTCGGCCGTTTTTTTTCAGTGAACCATGATATCTAGAAGTTCATTTGATCAGATTCAAGTGAAGGGAGAACGATTTTGTGATCTCTCCTTATTTTTTTGTTATATTGATCAGGTTCCCATATTGTGATTGAAGGTCCCGGTTGATCCTAGTTAGGTGTTGCTGCTCTGCGGATGTATCATTGTTATGATACATTGATACCTCATGAAGTATGGGTTCAATTTAAATATTCCAATTGTCAGTGTATGCAATTTAATTTGTGAATATGTTTTAGGCTATACGTAGTTCAAAACGTGGTTAATTCTCGTCCCTCAAATGTTTTCATGTCATTGACAATGTCTGGAAAATGGAAGATACAACTTCTCATGGTATATATAAAGGCAACCTTTCTTTTCCTGAAAAACAGGAAAGAATGACTTGTAATAGCAAACTGTGTAGAAAAAAAATGAATGTATCAAAATTAGTGTAGAGATGTGAATCCTGGAGAGGAAATCACAATGTTCAGTAATATATCTCCTAAAGAGAACATATGGTCATATGACTAACTTAACAAAAAAAAAAATAGATTATAAATATAGGTCCAGAGGAAAACATTCCTCTATAAAAAAGAATTCTCTTTATGGAGCGAGTATTTACATTCAAAGTTATCATGCCAAATCGTTCTTCAAAATAGTGAAGGTTTTTCAAGGATATTTTACTATGGACAATGTGCACGCAATTCGTCCTATCAGATTCAATCTAAACTTTTGTGAATCCAACTTGCTCACAGACACCATGCATTGTACCCACGCCCCTAACATCCCATCCATGAGCACATGCAACAATAAAGTCATTATCATACGTGAGCAAAAAGTTGACTCTCCCTACGTACCCAGTTTAAGGATTCGTCTGAGTCAATCCAAAAGGGAAGTGAAGAGGGGCGTCTAAAAAACCAAACCCAAATGACTCAGAAGTCGGTGGTTGCTCCAACGACCTCCTATCTCGAATGTGATTCTTGTGTATACGGAAAATTTACTTTTTATTGGGATCTCACCCATCAGAATTACACCAAGTTAATCGGACTCAATGAGAAGCCAAGATTTGGACACTTATTTGATGCACATAATCATTAACTCTGCTGGGGTTGAATGGTCGCGCTGTTTCTCGAATACTAAATATGACAATTGAAAAAAAAGAGCCATAGAGCGAGGGAAGGTTAATTCTAGTTTATCCAAACTAAAACAAGTGACAGAAAATAATTCTAGTTTGTTCAAGCTAAAATGGAAGTTATATTCCTAAGCACATACATTACAAAATTGGCCAAATGTATGCCACGATGCAGCACCGTTTGCACCAAGTTTTATTATTGCTCATCATATGGATTACTCCGAGAAGAAAAAACAACAGTTGATTGAACGCTGACCACATTCCTGTAGGTGACTATGAGAATGGCCGTAAAAGGGAAGACAAATGGGAGCTTGCCAAGACAACTTGAATTTATTTGTAAAAGAAATGTGCCGTAAAAGGGAAGACAACTTGAATTTATTAAAGAACATCTGCAACATGTTCTCATCAGAGGTGTCCAAATTGTAAGCAATGGAATTCTTGGAGTCTTGGACTCGGTTTGCAAGATCAGCTATCAATTCACACTGTTCTGTTCAGAATGAACTGCCATATAAATAAACAAGAAAAGGAAACATTGAGAGACAGAGATCACGTCATTGTTGCAGCTTTCAACCGTTTATTGTGAATAAAAATTGCCCTGACTCACTGTTAGGATTAGTCATCCCAGCTCTCCGATGCAGGAGACATATTTTTCCAATTTATGTCTACGGTTTTGTAAAACTTCAATTTATGACGACAAGAAAAAGAGATGTTTCAAATTAAGAAAATGTTAACACTTTGCTTGTTAAGCACTTTGATCAAAACTATTGGAAAACAAACCGGCTCCATTTTGTTCCAGGTCCTAGGGGCCAAAGTATTCTTTTGGCAGCTTTTGACACAAGAACTTGCTGACACGCGAACACAGAATCAGCCATGGTATAATTCCAACCTGCATAAATGAAGATTCAACAATATAAATGCCAAAAAATGAAGAATCAATTGGCTGTTAGGCTTTGATTACTAATGAGCATACTATACCATAATTTTGCCAGTTATTGCATCCCCAGCTCTCCAAGAGAGTACTCTTCCTATCAGCAAAAGATACAGCATCAATATTTGTAAAAGGGATTGCCAATATGATGCCTGACTATCCTACCAAAAATATATAAACATGATGGATGACACGAGCATCAACGAGATGAAAATAAAACTAGAGTAATGCGGGGACGTCAAATTGGGTTATCAAACTTTACTCTTTTCTTTATCGTTGATAGATTTTGCACTTCTGTGACAAAGGTATGGTTTCAAGTATGGGCCAATATATGTCATTTTGATACTGGGTTACTTTTGGGGTGAAACAACCCATAACAACGAGCCCAAACATTCCAATATGAACTGTTACCGGCTGTCCCAATCTGAAGACAAAAAGAAGGGTCAATCACTTACCATGAAGGTTATGTCCATCCAAGACTCAAAGCTCATGTCAGAATGGTGCTAGATTATCAAACTCTATACCCCTTCCTTTATTTGGCAAATTTCCCAGTTCATAAGAGCCATCTCTAAATGTCAACTGAACTTCCTGATCTTCAAAAAACTTTCCTCTCATTCGAAAACTTGTCCTTCATTAAAATGACATCTAGCATGTCCAGCACAAAAAAGAACGTCTCATTGAACATGCTACACTGCAATTCATATTATTAATCATTATTTACTCCCTTTGTTAACTGATAATTCACAATAACTTGTCTATCTTTCCCTCTCAAAAGAAACTTGTCTATCTTTATTTTAGATGCTCTTCATAAAGATCATGTCTTTGTGCAATAGTTACCATAATTAGCAAGATTTCAATTTCGATGTAAAATTGAACATATGAGTAATGACAAAGTTCGTTGTTCCTTAGGCAGCATATATTTCCAATAGAAGCCTTAAAAGTCTAGACTAATTATCACCAATTACCAGTTAAGGAAATCATCTTTAAACATATAAACAATTTCTGCATGAAAACCATATATTGGCTGGCATGTTTGAAAGGTGTAAATCTGGGATTTTTCTTTTGAGAGAGAAAAGGATGGTTACCAAGAGTAACCATCCATTTTATTAAGGTAATACTGGTTTACATATTCTTGTTACATGAGAATTAGAAGATCGAAGGATTAGCATCTCATCCATTCGTTCACTAGTCTCTCGGCTATAGCTACAATATTCTCCACATATAATCTCTCCCCTCGAAATCCACAGGGATTTTAAGGGAACTTCCTTTCTCCAATTTACTATTGAAGTTGTCTTTCCTGTGAAAATTATATTGGTCTCAAAAATTCATGTAAAGTTAATACGAGCGATAAAGACTTATAGGTAGATAACCTAAAGGCTGCAGCAGATGCTGAGGAACTGCTGCTACAGGAATTCCCCAGAAGCGCCAACTGAGCCCTGCATATAGAAGGACCTGATGGAACAAGCCAGCGAAATAGTTAATTTTCCAGGAAACTGAGGCAGTACATAAACATGCAGACATTAGAATTTACCTTGAGAATCAGTAAAGCTTTACCATATAACTCAAGTGAACCTTTACTATCATTCTTCTGCTCCTCTTGTTCTGTTGTTGAACAAAGAAAGCAATCAAGCCTCAAAGTCATTAACTTATTGTACCATGCTCTACACAAGGTGAAATGAAAATAGTGTATCCCAAGAAAAAATAAACTAGAGAAGCAACTTTAGTTGACATACTTTTTAGTAGTTCCTTCTCCTTGGAAGCAGCCAATCGCCTCAATTTCGCAGCTTGTGCAAACGTGGATGGTCTGTAATGATAAACTTAGTTGCATAAAATGAATCAAATTCCATAACTTATTATCTGGAACAACAAATGCATTTTTAACATTTTCTTTCGAGGGAAACCTACATGGATAGTGGAAGTTCATCTTTTATTTTTTAATTAAGTTTTTTGTCCTTTCCTTACTCTGAAAAAAAGGTTTTTGCTTCTTCTTTTAGAATCTTTCAATGAAAATAAGAAATATGTGTAACAGGTTTTGCTCCCATCTATGGAGCATTGTTCAATCTTCGCTCAGTGGCTGAGATTAAGGTACGGTTTAAGTACTGATGAACCAATTTGTAATAGTTTGGTTCAAGTGCCTCAATATCAGTCACAGATTTGAGATCGGACGATGCTCCATATGTGTGGAGCAAAAGGAAAAACAATAGAACAATATCCCTTACCCTATCTTTCAATTGTGTTGGCTTGTACCATACGTAAAAGGAAGAACAATAGAAGTTCTATTTTCTTGAGAGAGGAAAGGACGGCTACAACTTATAGTTGCCATCCGTTTGTATTAACCAAAAACGAGATGTACAAGTGTGTAAGGGGACTCCGCAAATAGCCGAAGCTTCCAAAAGAAAACCAAAGAAACAAAATGAGTAGTCAAAACCCCACCAGAGAGAGAAAAATGACTAGCCAAAACCCCACTCGCTAATCAATCGGGATACATGATGAATGACATTCTCTACATAGCATTGCTCTCCCCCAAAGATGGTGCCGTTACGCTGCAGCCACATCGCCCATGTCGTGGCAAGGCCAAAAGCCTACGACCGTCGCCACCCTGTGCCATCATGCGTCCCTTGTGCCTTGAGCGAGTCCCAAAATGCAGAAACTCCAGAATAGTCAATATCTTTGAGTCCCAAGCGACACCATGTCTCTGAAGCAATAGAGCAGGTGAAGAAAGGTGAGCGATGTCCTCCTCCGACGAGCTACACAGAACACATGTAGGTTCTGCGTGTGGAGCCCATCTGACCCTATAAACTCTGGTGAGAATCCTCTCCTGCCATAGGAGCCAAGCGAAAAATCCTGATTTTTAATGGTGTCCGAGCGCCAGAAGCATGCGGTGTCAAGCTTTAACAGCCACAGGTACTGAGCCATCCTAGAGCTGACCATATACCCGTTTCGCCAAATATCCGCCGGAGATCCATGCCCAACTATCTGCTTTGGACATATTTGGCTAGAATCTCGAGATCCGATCAAGGATACTGAGGAGGTCCTCAAACCGCCGATCTGATAGACTCGACCTGAAAAGTGGTGCCCAAGAACCACCTCTTGGAATGCCATGTGTTGACCAAAAACCTGCCACCATCCCTGCCGAATCCGTCAAGAGTGAATGGAGTATGGGGAAAGCACCGCAAGTGTATCTCCCGACGACCACTCGTGGTTTAGGAAAGAGATACCTGAACCAGAGCCCAATGAGGCGCAGAAGAACTGTTGCATCTGTGGGAGGATGGTGGCCACCCCTCGCCAAAAGGCGGATGCTCCACGACTCCACGAGGAAGGCACGGTTTGGAGTCCCATGAGAGGTTTCTCCCATAACAAGCGAAGAAAACTTTGCTCCATAAATCAGTATCTGGCCCCATGATCCATCCTACCCAACGTGCAAGGAGGGTTCGGTTGGTCCAACGGAGATTCCAGACCTCGAGCGCACCAAATGGGATGGAATGACAAATCTCCCGCCAAGCTACCGAGTGGGTCCCAGACCTGTCTACTCCACGACCTCTTTAAGAATTTGCTCCTCAGTGTGTCCATACGACGCTTCACCTGAGTTGGCATACGAAGAACTGACATAAAGTAGGTGGGGAGTGATGAGAGCACAACCTTGAGGAGGACTACGCATCCGCCACGTGATAGTAGTCTCGAACTCAGCCATGCAGTCTATGCTCCATTCGCTCGATGACCGGCGTCCAACTACGCGACCCAATATATCCATCCGACAATGATAGCCCCAGATATGTAATTGACAAGGTATTGACAGGCGTCCGTAGCTCCGCACTACAATCTGTTGCTTCCTCAGAAGTCATGCCGAAAGGAATGAATGATGACTTAGCATGATTTATCTGTAGGCCTGAAGCAGCACCAAGTAGTTCCACCATGATTGCAGTCTGACGCGCCTCCCTAGTCGACCCCTCAATGAAAAAAAATTGTGTCATTTACATGCTGGAGTAAAGGTACAAGACTTTCCTTGCTGTCCGCTGGAGAGAAACCTTTGATAATACCGGTATGACATGTGGAAAAGGTGCACCGAGCTAGGGCATCCGCAGTCAGGACGAAAAGCATGGGAGCTAGCGAGCATCCTTGACGAACCTCACGTAGTGGCTGAACCCAGCCTCCAATAGGTCTCCCATTCATCAGGACCGAGAATGAGATTGTGGATACACACCACTTCATCCAAGAGTTCCGAACTTGAGGGGAGCCTCTAATCTGCAGTTAATGCCATAAGAAAACCCATGAAATTGAATCATAAGCTTTTGAAAAATCCACCTTCCAAAGGAAATCTTGTGTTTCTGTGCGGCGCCACGTTGCAATGATCTTCGATGCGATGGTGTAGCTATCCGTGATAGATCTGCCGCATATGAAGGCTGACTGTGCAGAGTGAATGAGGTCGTCCAACACTTCCTGAGCCGATTCACGAGTAACCAAGACACAATGAGGTAAATGTCATTGGATAGCATGATCAGTCGGAAGTCCCCTATCGCCTCGGTGAGTGTGTGCTTCGGAAGCATGAATAGCAAAAAGCGATTAAGGCGCTCAAAACCACTGTTTCCACCGGCGAACTCCTATATCATTGCCATGACATCTGACTTAACCACTGACCAAAACTCCCTATAGAACACTGGGAAACTGTCGAGGCCTGGGGAGCCCTCTCCGTTTAGGTCACATAGGGCATGTGTTACCTCCGTCTCCGTAAAGACCTGTAACAAAGATAAAATCTGGTCGTTAGATAAGCAAGGGAGATCTCGAGCTGACCACCGCCACCTAGGTGACTACGGTCTCCTCGAGATCGTCCTATAATGTGCTGCAATGGCCTCCCCAATCCGGGCGTGACCTGTGATCGGTTCTCTCTGCACCTCGATCCTATCTATCCAATTGGATGCATAGAGGTGGAAGAACCTAGTATTGGCATCCCCCTCCTGAAGTCATGTCTGGCGTGACCGTTGCCGCCATTGGATCTCCATCTTCTTGTCTTTTGTCTCGATAACCGTCTGTTGGCACATCTCCTCGGGAGTAAGAGTTTTTTTTATTTAGATTGTGCAGAACGATCTTTTTCTTTAATTCAAGATTTTGGGAGCATTTAAGCAACCTATTACTGTACAAATTATGATGAGTTAAAAGTTTATTAGGCTGGGACATGCCCAACTGGACTAGATAAAAGAATGAAAAGAAATATAAAATAAAATAATGAAAGAAGCATATGCCTTTTACATGCATCACTCCACCTAGTCCAGGTGAGTGTATAGCTCACATGGTAGAGTTCCTTTCTGGGATTGTTGCGAGTCTGCATTTTTTAAGGTAGTCTTTGTACATGATGCACATCTTTCTAACTTTCATTAGAGCACAGCTGCCTAACTTCATGTATTGTCCAAGCACATATCATATCTGATGACGAATGACAAGTTTCATTTCAATATTGTAAATGAAAACATAGAATATTCACCTACGTTGATAGCGAGGCAGCCTCTTTCAAAATCTTTCTGATTTCTGTTCTCAGTTGAACTTGTTCAGGGCTCCTCATTCCCTTCTGATAAGCAAAATGTGCAAGATGTTAGATGGAGCCAAAGTAAACATCTGATTAACCTAATCACTACGTATGTTCCAGTAACAATATCTCCTTTTTCATCATCCAACATATGGATGATCAAAATAAACTTAGACCATATGTTAAACTCATTGGGTAACGTTAAACAGTTGATTATTCAAAACTTTAAATACAAGCCGGATGACTATCAAACTCCCTCACAAAAAAAAAATGCTTGTTGCAATCTGCATCGAGAATGGTAAACGTTAATATTTACTATAAATAATAGTGATGTTGTTAACTCTCAAAAGATGATGCGGCTAATTTAATAATTAATGATAGAAGTATTTGCCATTATAATTAGTACCTAAAAGAGAATCATATTGGATGAGAAGTATCAGTTGAATTTATAGGCCTCAATATGTTGGTGCAAGAAAGTCCAAAAGATCAAGTAAGCTGGTTCCGAAGTAGTTAACCAGAAGGAATTAAGGAACAAATTAAGGGAAATTCTCCTGACATGCTTGACAAGGATAGAACAAAATGACAATGCTTAACTAGATAACGAAGTACTTCATCAGCCTGGATTAAAGGGAAACGAAATTGAACAGTTTTCAGAAACTCTGGGTTGTTGGGGATCATATGAGTATATAGAAGAATGATCATGTTGTGGATTGATCAGTTTCCACAAATGTGTCACATCAACCTCACAAATTTCTTGTTAACTAATATTTTTGATATAAATCATGGAGGAAGGCAAAGTAGAAAATGATGTCATGAACCAATGACTTTTGTCAATAAAGCATGCATATGCCAAAGAAAGTGAATGTTAATCAATGTGAAGGGATAGAATGAAACATATAAAAGGTGAATGAGATGAAAAATTCTGACATTCATAAAAGGATTCAACCTATCACATGAAAGACAAAGAAAAATCAAAATGTGCCCATCAGTTCCTAATTGCTTCAACGGTTTCCAGAAAGCAAACAGAATTATGATTTTCCGAAAATCAATAATTGTAGTGTACATATTTGATTGATAATTTCGTCCAACGAGATATTTGATTGAAAAACTATGTTATTGATTTATATAGTCGCTCAAGAAAATTTGAAGCCCTTCAAGCACACAACCCTCAAAGATCTACTAAAACGAATACAGTAGAACCTTAAAGAATGAACTGTGACAAGGTGGATCAACTAATAATATGATTTCTAATAGGACTTATATTGGAAGAACAAAATTCATGTTGCTGACCCGAATCGCTGACAGCCTGACACTAATTACTTGGTGTAACCAATTTATTTTATGCCAAACTTGTAACCAGAGATCAAATGCTGCTTGAATTTAAAAAGTAAAGAATGCTAAAATCTGATGCAATAATTTAGTGATTTTAACCTAAATTTGCCTAATACACATTGGATACTAACAAGTGGTCGTTGAATTTAAGAAACAAAGCGCAGGATTCTACCAATCGGTCCTCCACGTCAATCTTTTACGCTAAATTTGCATGAGAATTGAATCACTCCGTCGAACAACTGCTGTAACTTTTTTTTCCACTTTTGAGAAACAAAGGTAGAGACTTTCGCACATATGGCATTCAAATAGGGGATTCTGGATCTAAATTAGCACCCTAAATAGCGGATTCTGGGAGAAGAATAACGTAGCGAGATTAAGATGCATATCTGAACGAGAGAAGAGCTCGTGAGAAAGGTGGTGGTGGTGGTGATGAGGGGAACTGGTTCTTATACCTTCTTGAGGACCTCCAGACCGGCGTCGAGAAGCTGAACAAAGATGACCAGGAGGAAGATCGAGAGAGGAGAGAGGGCGGCGCCACCGCCATCACTGCCGCCGCCGCTGGAGGGCGCCCTGTCGTCCATCCTTTAGTTTCGTTCTCTGGACTTTGGAACGCGACCATAAATAATATGAGATTTCTTGTTAGTTATGAAAACTAATTTTATATCTTTTTTCGAGTTCCCCAAGGTAGTTCGCTCACATCGCTTTACGATTCTACGCTTGTTATTTTTTTAGTTTCTGTACGAAATTTTTTTATCCTTTTCATTTTTTTTTCAAATTTCCCATTTATTGATTTTTGTTACCATATGCTAAATATCGTACACAAAGTAGATGCCACAAAGCAAATTCGAGAGACCAAAATTGCACTTTCTCAAAAGACATGTAATACTCCTAAAAAATCGAACAATTAAAAATAGTCAAGCAAAGGGCAAACATGAGCAGTACTGATTTCGAACGTGAGTTATGTTGCGCACTTCACAAAAGAACACAATAAAATTCAACACGGACAATGTTCATTAGGACATGGGTCGTGTTGCTCTCTAATTGTGTCATATATATTATGTCCATCTAAGACACATATCACGGCGCCTTAATATATTATGGTCTATTCGAACACAAATCATGTTGTGTTCATCCGAGTTAGAGATGAAGAATTATATTTTATAAAATAAAATTCTGAGATAAAATAAAATAATAAAGGCCAAGATAAGTTGAATACGGATTACACCCTAGAAAATCCTATAAATAGAGGGTTAAAAAAAAGGAGGTTTCATTATTCTTCTTGCAAGCCCATACATCAAGTCTCCCTCTCTTGGAGGACAAGAGGAAGATCTACTATGGCAACACGAGCTTGAAGGGAAAAATCAACCAACGAAATTAACATATGTAATTAATGAGGATCAATTTTAGAGTTTTTATATGTGCATGATAGGTAGTAAAATGGTAAATCGAACACGAACCACGTCCATCACGATATAGTCCACGTTCGACATAAAGACGGCCGTGTCTCCCATGTCGTGGGTCGTGCTTTGCGGGCAACATCAAGAAAAATGGCTCGTGTCACTCATGACGCAGACTGTGTTCCTCGGATCGTGGACGACGCCGTTATCCACCCAAAACTTGGACTGTATCGCTTCCCGACATAGACAATGTTTACAACAATGAAGTCGAAATGGAGTGACAGTAGTTGTGTCCTTCGTAGAAATGGGCCGTGCGAACACTGACACGGGTCATGCCTTGACCGACGATAAAAACAAATCGAATCACCATAAACTAGCGCGCCAAATACATGACACGGGTCGTGTCTTTTCTGACACGGGTCGTGTCCTGACGAGGGTTGATCGTGAACAATGAACACTAGGAAAACGGGTCATGTTGAGAGAGGATGTGAGTCGTGTTCTAATAATTAATGGACCTAAAATCCTATTGATTATATTGCACGAGTTAATGATGGTTGTATGATCATAACATAAAGTTTAATTATGATTAAAAAGAATGTTGCACGTGATCGAATTTATTTATGAAGAATATGAGTTGGTTCCTAACGAATTATTAATGTGCCCCAGACATGGGTATTGTTCGTTCCTTCAAGAATGAAGGGTTTGTACATGGATTGATGAGTTCCTTCGAGAATCACAGTCCATTCTTCCGAGGATGAAGAGTCCCTAGGGGGATTGATGAGTTTCTTCAAAGATCTCAGTTTATGAAATTTATGGGGTCATGGGGAGAGAACTCAAGACCTACTAGCTTTAATGGTGTCGGGATCAAAGCCAATGACCTTCATGATTGGTAAAGACTCATTAAAGATTGTATTATTTAAATAATCCAAGACAAGATAATTGATAAAAGAATAAAGTGGTCAAAAATAAATTGGTAATTGGGCTTGAACATATTGATAAAGGATTATGGGCATGAAGGATGCAATCGGCGTTCTAGTTTTTGGAGGGACCAAAGATAAAGTTTAACAAAGTTATTGAATAATGAGAAGACATAAATATAAAGTATAATTTATTTATAAAATTTATTTCTCTTATTATATCTTCACATATGATTTATCATATTAAATTATTTAATTTTTTTATATAACTAAATTTCATCGTTCATAGGAGAATTGTCTTCCTTAAACAAGATAATGATTAGATGATTATGCCTATTATGCAGACGATTATGACGTGGCAACTTATATATGAATAATCTAAATCAAATCAAATATATTTTTATTTAGTTATATCTTTTTCTTTAATGGGAAATATAAAATGACATTTTATTAAAATTGAATATTTTATTTTTAAAGCATTGGCTTTCGGGTTGTGTTTTGATCAAAAGTTAAGTTGAAGTAAGTAAGTTGATAACTGTATCTGGGAGAGCATTTTGACGAAATGGTCTTCTAGGATGTTACATAACACTTTTGTCTTAGGCCATATTTTTTTTTTATGAAAATATTTTTTTTCTAAAAGATTAATTTGTAGTTCCAAATTTATAAGTATGCTAATTTAGTTAAATGGAGAGAAAAAAAGGAATTCTAATGGGGACGTTTCGGCCCGGTCCATTTTATTTTTGTATTCCCGGTAAATAAACGGTCAAAGATGTTGCTGCGTACGGCTTTAGGTGCTAAATTAGTTACCGTCCGCACTGAATCGATAACGTACGTATGGCTGGCGCTTATTATACCTTTTTGTTTGCATGCAAAGCTCTCTCCGAGCAATGCACAGCAAAAGAAGCGCTGCCAAAACTTTGATCCGCCTGTGAGTTCTACCTTTAGGCGCCATGTTGACCGCTTCACACTGCCCAGCAGCCACCTCTTGCTATCCGTTCCCTCGCAGGAGGAGTGGTAAGGGCTTGGGTTGTTTTTGGCTGTTCTCTTGCATGCATTCTCAGAAAAGAAAACGAATGAAGTTCAATTGCTTCTGTTGATTGGATGTTGCTAAGATTGTAGAAATCGAGTATAGAAACTCTGTTGTTACTTGTAAATTAGCGGCATACTGGCAACTTCTGTGGTGAGTTCAAACTGTTTGATGCTATGCCCGAAAGAGAGAACATTTTATGCTTTAGGTGCAAAATGGAGGCTAGATGCAGTTATAACATTGCTAATATATGCATACATTTGAGATTTCTTTTCGAGAGCCTTGCTATATGCTTTAGGTATCGATCATAACTTATTGAACAGTTTCTGATGTTTCAAGCTAATATCCGTGTGGTAGTTTCAGTGGATTTATGTCTAGTCAAATGTCATGCTCCATCTGGGCTGTCTTCTTTATTGTAGTATTTGTCCACGAGGTTGATGAAATGAGATTTTGAGTAGAAGAGTAAATGCAATGAGCTTCCTTATGAAAGGGTCAAAGTATTGTAGGCCATTCCCTAAATCAGAATGTGAAAGATTTGATCAAATAGACAGCTCATGGTTACATGCATATCTTAATATGGGAAGCAGGAAGAATGAGAATGCTTGGGACAATTGTATTTGATATGGTGGGCTTAGAAGTCATTAACCAATTGTAAAGACATAAAAAAGTTCAACTTCTAGCATTTGGGATTAAGAGGAGGATCAAAATGTTCATCAACTTGTTTGTCTACGTACTTGAAGGAATTGACATCGAGCAAGGCATAGGCATTGCATTGCTCACACAAGTGGACAGCTGGAACCTTAAGGGGATGCTTAAATATCATTCCAAGTTTATTTCACAAACCTTGATCTGTTATCCATGATTCATTAGTAGAGGCATTTAGTATATAGAGTAGCGGAAGCAAAATATTGTATTTGTGTTTATCTCAATAGCAATTTCAATAGTTAGTTGGAGTCAATTAACCTTTTTTCTTCTGTTTGTATATGGAGCTAGAAGACATCTTGTTGAAAAAAGCTACTAGCTCTTCCTCTCGTGTAAAAAACAGAGTAAGGATGTTTTGCCTGAAGAATATCCAAAATTGTTTCGATGATCAGAATCAATATGGATCAAAAAAGCTATATCTCGGAATAGACTTTGGTACTTCTGGTGCTCGATATGCTATTATAGATGAACAAGGAACCATTCATTCTGAAAACAAGAGAGCTTATTCGCATGGTCATGTAAGTCTGTTCCCTTTCTTGGGTTAGACCAGCCATGTGTTTATTATGTTTTGTTTTTCTTGACAAATTTATTTATGATGTCAACTATGATCTTTTATTTCACTACACTTCATCTCTGCATACTCTCTTGCAATTTCCATCTACATCTTTTTTACCATCTTGGATAAAAGACAGTGATATTATGAATTTAGCTTAACTGCTTTGAAAGCCCAATCTTAAAGTTTCACAGTATGTTTGAAAACAATCTAACAAGTTTCTTCAATTATAAAGTATGAGGAGCACATATTTTCTTCATTGTCAAACTAAGGGGTTGTTGAAAATATCCTGATTTTGAAACTTGCAACATAGTTTGGCATAATATTTTTTTTCTGATATAAGCGGTTCCTATTAGTTGAGTCATGAAGAACATAATATTTAAAACAGTTCCTTTTATAGAAAACTTTCCAGGCATATCAGAAAAGCTCATATTAAATCAAAACAAAAAGAGAAAAGAATTAAAGGTCAGCAAAAAAAATTATATGGGCTCCCCTATGTTGATCCAAACTCGTGGGACTAATACAAAAGATATGGGAGTAATATTTTTCTGCAAGTACTGTATATGGTGTTTGTAAAACTACTGTAGCAGGCAACTTGAAAGCTTTACATTTTATTTCTTTGTTCGTACATATGAATCTGAATTTGGGGCACTTCGGTTCTTTGCATCACTTGATGTGAAGATTCACATTTTCTTAGTTTTATTTTTGCTTTCTAGAACTCTCATTGTGGTCTGATCTTCAATTATATATATTTTACTGTGAAGTTCATCTTTGAATTCTGTTTAAAAATGTTAATTTCGAAATTGACAAACGTTTTATGTCATCAGTAAATATGTATAATGGCAGTGAATAGTTAGTTCCAACAAATTTAAGCTTTTTCTGCTATATGTGTTCATAATCGTCATGCAGACTTTTCTATACTAGAACGTAGTTTGGCTACAAGTGCTTACTAGGTTAATTATTGAGCTTATATTAGTTACATATAGTTTCTTGGTAGGTTGAACACACTATACAATCGGCAAGCTCCTGGGAAGAAACACTCTTCCATCTTCTTGAAGATATCCCTTCTAAACTTCGTGCATCAATTGCTTCCATATCAATTGATGGGACTTCTGCGACAACTCTGATAATAGACAGGTATGACATTCCATGTTGTTCTTCATTCATTACTGAAACTCATCTTTAAATTTAATACATTTTAGTAAAATATTTGTTTGCTCACAGCAACACGGGGGAATTGCTAAGTAAGCCTTTCCTCTACAATGAGAGTTTGGCTGATGCCTTACCTGCTGTTATAGCCATGGCTCCAGAAAATCATACAGTCTGTTCTGGTTCATCCACTCTATGTAAGCTTGTGTCTTGGTGGCATTCACATGAACTAAATAAAGAATCAGCTATTTTGATGCATCAAGCAGATTGGCTATTGTGGCTTTTACATGGAAAATATGGAGTCTCAGACTACAACAATGCTTTGAAGGTGTTTGTCTCCTGATGTTTGACACTATATTTATGCAAGTAAGGTTTTATCAAATGGAGTGAAAGCCAGTAGTTACCGAGGTTACCTTCTTGAATCTGATCAAGTCCTATAGGCATATAAGCTCAAGCATAGTACTGTTATGAGCAAGGTGTATCTTAAGTAGTTAAGTATTAGATTGCCCAAATTCAGTACATTGTTTCACGTGTTCCTAGAACGAAATAGCAGTAGCAACACAGGACTGATTGTTTGTGAGCTGTGAAGTGAGGAATGTAGTAAAATCTAAGCTTACCTTGGTTTTGTGGGAAAATCTGAGCTTCTTCTGCTAATTCTTGCAGGTTGGATATGACCCAGAGTCTGAATCTTATCCTCATTGGTTGCTTTCCCAACCATTTTCTTATATGCTTCCATCAATTGTGGCACCAGGAACTCCTATAGGTTGCCTTAAAGAAGACATTACATCACAGTATGGTATGCCCATTTTCTTTTTCAGAAGACATGAACTAGTTCTTCGTAAGTCTAGGAAGATATTTGGCCTCTATCTCTCAACTATATCATCTAAACATATTGAGAATTGTATTTTCATCAATGGGTCAATGATTTGTAATTTAATTGGTCAGTATTTATTTGATGAAAATGGTTCTAGAAATCTTTTGAGTTAAATAGAAAGAATCTACATGCCCTTATTCTTGTTATAGAAGTTAATGTAACTGAAGATTTGCATCGATTAATGAACTATATTATAATCTTTTATCTAGTTCCAATTTTGTCAACTAAAGGTTCACTTTCAATTTCAGTTTATTCCTTCAAGTTTCAATGTTTTGCCACAATAGGCAGTCATTCTAATTATTGGATCGAGCCTTAATTAGATTACATGGTAGAGCTTCCTAAATCACAAGCAGACTCCTTTCTGATGGGCCATAGACTCGTGGATTCGTTCTTCCTCCTGGACCCATTATATGCGCAGTTTTTATCTCTCATTGTGCCTCAGTAAATCTTTATCAACCCTCATCATCAGATGCGACATATTCTGATTTCTTGTATTTGATATTCATATGCCAAAGTTTTCTTTATCTTTTTGCATTCTTTCCAGTTCTCATCGTCATGCTGTTTCCTAAGTTACAGTTTCGTAAATTGATTCTGAATATGGATTAAGAAACTTCCTAAATTTTAGGGGATTCCTTTTTACCAGGGTTTCCGAAGGACTGTGTTGTCTGCGCAGGCACAACAGATAGTATTGCAGCTTTCCTTGCAGCACGTGCTACACAACCTGGGAAAGCGGTGAGCTGATAGAAGACTAATTTCCATCGACTTCTTAACAAGCTATATTAATTTTAATCTTCTCTTAATTTATTAGGTCACTTCATTGGGCTCGACTCTTGCCATTAAGCTCCTTAGCACTGTTAGAGTTGAAGATGCCCGTTTTGGTGTATATAGCCATCGCTTAGATGATAAGTGGCTTGTTGGTGGTGCCTCAAATGCTGGAGGTTCTGTGTTAAGGAAAATTTTCACTGATAGCCAGTTGGAGATCCTAAGTAACCAAATCAATCCCTTGACACCTTCTCCTCTCGATTACTATCCTCTACCAGTCAATGGTGAAAGGTTTCCTGTTGCAGATCCAAATATGATGCCAAGGTGCTGTAGATTTCTTGAATTTGTTTCTGAAAACAATTCCTTTACTATGAACAATACTTTCAGTGTCACTACTCTTAAACAATTCGTAAGATTTTTTTTAAAAAACATATTTTGTTCAATTGACAACTTTGGTTTAACTGCTAAAGGTTCATTGTTAATAACTGAAACAAAAAGCCCTTCATGAGATGGTTCCTTTATCATTCATCTGATGATTCTGTTACTTGATATGATTCAGATTTTTAAGATATTACATACCTCAGTTATTTTCATTTACTAATTCTGTGTACTTTCTTCTTCTTTTTTTTTTTGTGAAAGCTTAGTAGCATCACATAGTATTTTTGGTACATATGCAGCACAATGTAATGTGATCAATTATACTCTTGATCATCATCAGTATTAACCAAGTCTTGTATCTAAACCAGTTGGTCTAAACCTAGAAACACAGTTGGTTAAGTCATTGTCATTCTCTATTTTGCTTTATGATATGTGATGCTCTCATTAAAACCTTTGACTTTTCTTACTAGTTGAATCTGAGAAAGAACTCCGAAGATGCCTTAGAGCTGGAGTGTGTCTTCTTACATCTCCAGCTTTAGAATAATATTTTCTTAAGACGAATAATATTTTGCGCCCAAGAAGAATTATGTAACTTATATTTCACAAATGAGATCAGAGGTTTCTCTGGAATTTTACACTTTTTCCTTGACATGATCTTTGTTCCTGATATCATTAAGGTTTGTCCTTACAAGCCCCACATATGAATCTGCATCATTGAACCACATATATAGACCTTTCAGTCTTAAACGAGATACCATTTTGTTAACTATATGAAAGAAAGGAAAATAAGAATTAAAATGTTATTATTCAGTGATGGTATCTTATGCAGAATGAATTTAGTAAATTTCTTCTTTCCCTATGAACAATTCGTTAGTGTTTCATCAAGTATACAACTGTGTAAGTGACCAAATGCAATCTAGGAAATTCATATAGGAAACCTTTTCTTATGCAAACTTTTTGGTTCCAAGGTGAAGGAATTGTGTTTAGCATTGCAATTTTGCAGGTTACATCCACGTCCAGAAAATGATGTCGACTACCTGCATGGAATTCTAGAATCCCTTGCGCGCATTGAGGTAATGAAACTCCAATATACTTTTATCTTGATTCTGATGTTCTTGCTGCATCAATTGCATGAGACACATGTATATCATGGAAATCAGGCCAAAGGCTACAAACTTCTGAGGGAACTTGGTGCAACTGAGGTGCAAGAAGTGTTCACCGCAGGAGGAGGTGCAAAGAACCAAGTTTGGACAAGGATAAGAGAAAGGGTGCTTGGTCTTCCAGTCCATCCAGCATCACAGACAGAGGCTGCATATGGAGCTGCCTTACTGGCAAAAAAGGGTGCAAAGTGTATTTCTGCCACTACAGCATAAGCAAATTTACAGCCATATATATAAGAAAGCAATGTAACATTTTTTTACCAAATAGAAAATTATACAAGGAGACATTATTGGTCTGTAAAAGCTTTTGGTTTTCTAATCTGGAAGTTGCAGTACGTCCAATGGTGCCAATTAATTTGAGAGTTGATTTAGACAACAATTAATTTGAAAGTTGCAGTATGTCCAGAGTATACGTTTACTTTGATTTCCAAGTTATATGTGCATTTCTGGCGCTTCCTTTTTTTTCTCTGCATTATAAAATATAAAGGAGGTCTAAAATGAAATCTTTTTTTCTCGACGTTAATTTTAATAATCAAGGGGTCCGATGACATAAGATTTTATTCTACTTTATCATACCAAACACATTAAGGAGTAGTTTGGTTTGACGTAATTGTAAATCCGGAATGTAAATGATTGTAGTTGGAAATTCTGTGAGGATTTATATTTACAGGAGTTGCTTTTCTTTAGTTTGGATAGATGTAAATACAATTCCAGAAAGTGAATTACGTTGTTTGGTTGAAGTTAAGAATTTGTTGTAAGTGTGTAGATAGAATAAAAATATTATCTTATGTTAATAAAAAGTGATCTATACGTCTAAGTTTTTATATTTAATTTAATTATTTAATATTTAAATTTATTATTTTTATTTTTATTAACATTATAATTTTATATTTACAAGTTACTTTTTAAAAAAATATATATTTTATTATTTTATTTGACATTTTATGTGCTAATTTTATTTCATCGTAATTCTTTTTTAATTAACATTTTATCGCAATGTTGTTTATTATTGAACTATCATTTTTCAACTCATTAGAATTATATTAGGTATGATATATTATTTTAAAAAATAAATTATTATTTAAAATTTATTAAAATTACTAATATTTCTTATATATTTATATAAAATTTCATATTTTATTATTTATTTTGATTTATCACTTATTTAGTATAATCAATTCTTAACTTTTTATTTTTAAAATCCGGAAGTAAATGTACTATGCTTGGATAGTATGAGAATTGAAAAATTAGATATTTTATTTAAATAATATAATTATTTTAATATTAACTTGTTTTATTAAATATCATTTTTTATCTCTTATTTAATATTTTTATAAATAGTTTTAAACAAAAAACAATGAATAATTTTATATTTGAACTTTTACATATTCAATTAATTTCTTAAATGTATACATATATTTTTTAGTTTCATTTTACTCTAATCAATTTCTTAAATATATATTTCAAGTATATTATACCGTTTTCTTATAGATCTTTTCTTACCTCACCTCTTGCACACGTTTCTGCAGTCAACTTTCATAATGTAGTCAACTTTTTCTAGGTGGTAGAATGCAGTAATTGTGTTTACCAGAAAAAATTGCATAGGATATACAACTGCTGTAAACATCTTTACATGTAATGACAAATAAAACTAACCAAACTAACCCTAAAACGAGTAAATTTAATATTAAAAAATTGTTGGGTTATTTCATGTAACACCTTTTGAACTATATTTTTTTTATATTTAACCCTAAATTATAAATTTATAAATTGTATTCCCTAAACTTATATCAATATGACATTTAGGTCCTTCCATCAAGTTCCATCCAAAAATATGTTAATTATTTTTTTAATAATCTGAAAAGTTAATTATACTCGGGGTTCTTTAATATATGAATTTTTTTAAAGAAACAAAAAATAACGACATGCACATAATATTTCTAATTATTATTATTATTCTACTTGTGTTGATTATTTTTTTATTTTTAATATATTTTTGTGACAAAAGAATAAAGGTAAAATTAATATTTATGATATTAAAAAAAATAAAATCTTAAAAAATTGGATGGAACTTAATTGAAGAATTTAAGTGTCAAATTGAAATAAGTTCAGATTCTAAAATTTGTAAGCTTATAATTTAAAATTAAATAAGAAATAAATTATAATTGAGAAAGTGTGATGTGAACATTTTCGTTTCTATACAGAAATTGTTCTATTAATATGTAGAATTCGTTCTAAAATAAATTAAAATAATAATTCTTCAACTATATGGCTCCCTAGAGTTCAAATAAATGAAATGAGAACGTAAATAAAAGGACTTTGGTACATCCCCCACAAACAGTAATTTGGAAACAAATAATTTATACGAAGGGACATTCAATTAATCGATTATGGAAAATGTCGATTCAAAAGCATGGTAAAAGATCAATATTTGATAAAAATGATGAAATAATACTTTAAATCTTAAATTCTAAAACCCTAAATTCTAAACCCAGATCTTCTCAAAGTTTGATGAGCATCCTGGATAAACCAAAAAAATTTCTCGTTAAGACAAGATTGCACTAATAAACTTGCAAGTCCAATAAAGCTTTAATATGAGAAATCGAAAATTATTTTCTCCTATTCTAAAATTTGCTAAACGAAATATGTTTTCAAGCTAACTAAAACATTACATATATTTTTCAAAGAGATGAAATTTTACTTTTTGAGATAAAATTAAATATAAAAGTTTACTCTAAAAAAGTATTATTCACGGAGTTCATTTCCATTGATAATTTGATTATTTCCCTATGGACAAATACGGTCTACGTTTTTTCTTTGGGTACTCATTCGAGATCTCCGATTGTCCAGGGCTACTAGCACCTGATTAATCCGAAGTCGAGATAAAGAGCAGAACGGTATTCATTTGGCCAAATTGACGATTCTGCGACTCGAACTCGGGACTACTAGTTCCCGATCTCTCAACTCGGAACATATCTTTGTTATCACGTGTGCCAATCAAACTTAGTTTAATGCAGTCTACGTTAGTTACACTCAAAACCTGAACTATTTATGGGAAGATAAGAAAAGTCTAATAATGATATAACCACAAACTCATCTTTCCAAAATACAAAATTAAACTAAGATAAATTAAGCATAGTAAATACATATATACCCATTCTCAATAATATCTTCTAATATAAGATCCTTGCAGGTGTAAACAGAAAAATTAAAACAATTTTTGTTCAAATTTATTGATGAATTAGACGTGTATTTATATATTAAACCTAAAAGTATTTACACGCATATTTTTCTCAAGCATTTTCTCATTTCGATATGATCTTTTTTTCTATTAAACTAGTATATCAAAGAAGTCGGGTCAATTTGTTTTGATGAAAATATTTTTTCAAAAAATAATTTCATCATTTTCTAGTGTTTAATAACTTAAAATGATTCGGTTGATAAGAAAAGCTAAGCTTTAGAGAAATGATTTATTCTTTTCAAAATGGGAATTCATTTTTCTCTGAAAAAAATCACATGAAATAAATTATTTTCCTTAAATTAGTTTTCTAAGAATTCATTTTCTTTGGTAGTTTATTTTCATCAAAACAAATGGAGCCTAAGATGCGTTTAAATTGAGGGTAAAAAAAATTGATTCTATTTGAATATTTTTTCTTAAAGAAGTAGATAAAAAATAATCTTCTTTTCCTCCTAACTAACTAAAAGTTAGTTTACTCTTTACCCGCCAATACCTTCTTCCCATATCCTCTCCTCTTCCTTTACCCGCCAAAGGTCTTTGTTCATTGAATCACATATATGATTTATAAAGTACATTTGTTCCTTCCGCTCACAACCATCAAGTCGGAATCAAAAGATTGTAATTGATCCGCAACACGACTACAACTCAAGAGGAACACTACACCTTTGTTATAGCAATCTAGAAATAAAGTTTATTTCTATAAGTAGAAGTAGAATTTCTATAACTCAAGAGGTACACTACACCTTTGTTATAGCCGGATGAACCTACAATTACTAAGTGAAAGAAGTAGAATTTGATTTTTAGAGTAATTTTCATCCTCAACTTTGCTTATATCCCACTTTGATCCACGAATTTTAGTTTATAATAAATTGGTCCCTTAACTTTTCAACTTGCTCGTCAAAAGTCCCTTCACCTACGATAGCATATTTTTCCGATTTTCACTCCACATGGTAAAGTCACGTAAGTAAAAAATAAAAAATAAAAATATTGACGTGAAATTTAAATATTTTTTGAATAGTCTCTTAACTTTACCCGGTTCTCATTTTGGTCCCCTAACTTTAAATTATAATCAAACAGTCCCCTAATTTTAGTTTGTAACTAAATGATCCCTTAACTTTATAATACGTTCACCGAAGATCCCTTTTTATCAAATTTGGTTTATTATTTTTTTGTCCACTTGAGGATGCGAACATTAATATTTCTTGTGTTTATGTTGTTGTATATATATGTGAGAATAACATGAACGTATAAAATATTTTAGTTTTCATCTCATGCAAAAGTATTCATAAAAAATGGAAGGTTCAACAGCCATCAGAGTTTGGGAGGAAGATGCACGTACTTGTGAAATTTGATAGCGGTCGATATCCATTTTTTGAATAAAAATTATAAAAACCACTCTTGTAAGAGATAAAGTAATGATATTTATCGTATTGACGTATTCTCACGAATACATATAATAGTGTAGATGTAAGAAATATTAATTTTCATATTCTTACATGGACAAAAATTTGATTAATTATTATTTTTATATCTTCCTTGCATTAGAATTAATTTTCTGAACCTCTTTTTATCTTCTTTACAAATTTTTATAATGATTTATCAATTTTTTGTCCATGTGAGAATATGAAAACTAATATTTCTTATATCAACACTATTATATGTATTCGTGAGAATACGTCAACACGATAAATATTATTACTTTTCATCTCCTACAAGAGTGATTTTTATAATTTTTATTCAAAAAATAGATATCGACCGCCATCAAATTTCACCAGTACGTGCATCTTCCTCCCAAACTCTGATGGTTGTTGACTTTCCTTTTTTGATGAAAATTATAAAAATCATTTACTTTTGCATGAGATGAAAACTAACATATTCTATATGTTCATGTTATTCTCACATATACATATAACAACATACACACAAGAAATATTAATGTTCGTATAATCGTATTCTCANAAAAATCATTTACTTTTGCATGAGATGAAAACTAACATATTCTATATGTTCATGTTATTCTCACATATACATATAACAACATACACACAAGAAATATTAATGTTCGTATAATCGTATTCTCACGTGGACAAAAAAAATGATAAACCAAATTTGATAAAAAAGGACCTTCAGTGAACGTATTATAAAGTTGAGGGATCATTTAGTTACAAACTAGGGGACCGTTTGGTTATAATTTAAAGTTAGGGGACCAAAATGGGAACCGAGTAAAGTTAAAGGACTATTCAAAAAATATTTAAATTCAACATCAATATTTTTATTTTTTATTTTTTACTTACGTGTCTTTACCACGTGGAGTGAAAACCGAAAAAACCTGCTATCATAGGTGAACGGACTTTCGACGAGCAAGTTGCAAGTTAAGAGACCAATTTGTTACAAACTAAAATTCGGGACCAAAGTGAGATATGAGCAAAGTTGAGGGACTATACACTAAAATTACTCTTGATTTTTATAAGTAATTGTAGGTTCATCCGGCTCCCAAATATTATATTGTTAGCAATTATATTGGTGGAAATTCAGCTAGATTTCTTGTTGCATTATTTCTTACATGGATTGTTTATTAAAAAATGCTCTATAAAAGGAATTGTTCTTAAATATGATAGATTAATCACATAATAGAACATACCATGTTTTGTATCCTAAAAAGGGACTTAAATTGTGCAATATCTGTAAATGGAAAAAATGAGACTAATGAAACTGTTAAATCAGAGTTACAAGGAAGCACATTTCAGTTTTACTATGCTACAATTTTAAGCACAAAAACAGAAAATAACATAAATAGTTTGAGCCTCAGTAGAACTTTTAAGTTCCTTATGTTGACAAATTGAACTGTCTGATACATGGCAAATATAATTTTCGTATACATATATACTTTGCCTTCTGTTAATAAACCCCATTTTGCACTCGAAGGCAAAAAGAATCTTTCAATGCAACAACTCATTCAGATATTACAAGTTCGCATCACATCCCGTATCTTGTTAAGATTCCTATTGAATTGAAGATAAACAAGAAAATACGACGAGCTACTGGGGCACTGATGCTGTCACAGTTCTATGTCTGGGGTCTGTTAACAGCGAAGTTACATGTACAAATCCTGTGTCACTCATCGTCTTCTCCAGATCTAAGAGGTAATACTCGTCGATGAATGGTTCAGTACTCTTCAGCAAAGTGAACTTGATCGGTGACAGTTCCTGCAAAATTGTGCACCATGCAATTGATAAGTATCTGAACACAACATCCTAAGTTTGATTCCACTACAAAACTTTGTTCAAGGAAAAATATCAAAGAGAAGTAAAAAAAAAACAGAAAACAGGACTAGCAAAATCAGATGCAAATGCATAGTTAAGGGGTTCTAGTTTGTTATTTACGTAGAAACTTCAATTGACCATGAATGTCCATTGGTAATTTACTCAATTAAGGATATTCCACATGAGCAAACAATTTCTAAGTTATCTAAGGTATCCAGTTATATAATTTTTTTTATTGAAATGTTTAGCCAGTACTAACCTGAAGGACCTTGGATTTTGGCTGCAAAAAAAAAGCAAAATATGGTAAGCAGATGAATTGGAAGTGTGAAAACAGAAATCCAGAATAAAAGAACAAGTTTCTTTACCGAATTGTCTGTTACAACAAGAATGCCTCCAGGTCTGAGTAAGCGGAAAGCTTCTTTTACCAATCCAATAGTTGCGCGTGCAGGACATTCATGGAGCTGCATTGATTTATAATCACAACTACTTAGATATATCCAATCAGGAGGAGTAACAAACTACTGCAAACACAGGTTAATTGGAATCTCATGTTGTGATTGCAGAAGTACTCCGTGGAATACATGAATTATAAAAAAATTGTTCAGCGTGTTACTCATGTGCAGCTCGAACCTGTTACCTCTTACTTGTGATTATCAGATTTTAATATGATCTAACTTTAGAATACTTTTGTATTTTGTAATAGAATAGTTGGTGCTCCTGATTTCTCTATCACTATTAATTTAAGCCTGGAACAAAACGTAGTTCGTGTCACTTTTGAATTTACTATGTCACTTCTCTTTGCCATGATTTGTGGGCACCAAAAATGCTGACCAAGAACAGAATCCAATATGGGGATAATGGGATACAATAATGTGGATTGTGGACCTATTCTTCTAGTCTGAAATCAATTAATCAATGGGTGAATTACTTAAAGGTAACTTATTCATTATATTATGAACTACTAGGTTGCTATCTCTGGCTGAATAAAGTTGGTCACAGTTCCAAACAAAAATGGGTAGCAATCAGGAAACTTTATGGTTTATCACGAAAATTCCATAATATGTCAAAGTTCAAAAGTACACATTTTTAGGACTCTTCCATCCAACTGTACACTCCAATTCCCACATAGAAGCGCCCACATATTCCACTAATCCTTGAAAGAGTTCTCAACACAAGCCATCTACTGCAGACTTGTAGACCTTTTACATAAATCTGCTACACTCAGATGGCTCACTACTTATATACAAATGCATTTCAGCAATGTAATTGTGTGAAGAACTACTCGATTTACTATGCTTTAACACATACACTACTGTCTCGTATACAAGAAAATTAAAATGTTTACTCAATAAGTGTTTTATATAGCCCTGTTAAAAATGTATGTACGATTTGCATCTAAAAGAACTCATGCACATAAAGCATTCTAATTTCAGGTATTAATAATTGCAACATAGAATATCCATTCCAGATTTTATGACTTTATGTCAAGATTTGATAAAGATTATGAAAAAAGTGGAGAATTGTGCAACCAACCACATAAGCTAGGGAAACTATGTCAAAAGATTTTGAAGGTAAGCCTGTCGACTCGCCATTTGCGTGGATCCACCTGATGGGTTTTGTTCTCGAAGCTTTTTTCTTTTCCTTGTATTGTGCAACTGATAGAAAATAAGGTGACAGATCTACTCCCTACATAATATAGTAATTAGGCTCAAATAGATATTCTAGAAGGGAAAAGAATAACCATAGTACTAAAAAGTCTAAAAGGAAACAATTTGCAAAGATTGAATTATATGCAATTAACAAAATCAAATTTGCTAGTTCAATATAAACAAAACGATTGCACTATGCTGATGCCTATGAGACACTGCATTAGCCTTCTTTTACTAGAAGAATTCTGAAATATGATTCTTGTTGCAATTATTTTGTCATATCTTTCTTACCTACTTAGTTTTACTTAAAGATTTGCAAAATGGTTTTTGTTTCTCCAATAAGTTGTATGGACATGTTGAAAGAAATACATTCCTTCCCATAATCGAAAATGTTTTAGCAACTTTATGTGATCCTGTTTCTCTCCTGTTTAATTTTACATCTCAGATATTTTAATTTCTTAATCTTGTATATTTTCATCTCTTCTATGTTCCTTTTAATTATTTTCAGATGGGATCTGAGTGGGTTCAATCCTCCCATTTTTTCTGAGAAAGAAGATCTGCAAACATTAATAAGGTGACTCAAATGATCCCAAAAAATAAATGAACATCTGAAACATGTTTCATTACTTACATATATCATCCCTGAAACAAAATAGAAATATTTCATATGCTTTTAATTATGTTGGTTAGATGATTCTCATGAGGATCACTTCATGTTAAAACAATGAAGAAAAATGCACTTACTGTTACATTAGCCGAAGGAAACATTTCAGCAAGATAGCGTGTGCTCACTCCTACAGAGCAACCAATATCCAATATATCATTAATTTCTGACTTTCCTGAGTAGGTTTGTTGGTGGGTTTCAATTGCCTTTAACCAGTTGCCACGGAGTATTTTATTTGCTTCATCAATTGAAGGAGCATCAGGTATTGCTAATTTGGCTATTGACATGGTCGCTTGTTCCGCCTCTGCTGCTGCCTGCCATTACCATAACTGTATTGGAGTTTTTGAAAAGTTTTGTTTTTGCCTCGAAAAAAATTATTTGGAAAAATGATAAGGTTAAACAGTAGAAAACCATTGATTTCGGCAAGTTAAATAGTAGCATTGACTTGAAAAATCACTAACTCCACCAGATAAGTGATATATTGTTGTTCTTCATCGTTGTCAATAAGCTATGTGCATAATCTCAGCATTAAATAACTCATCAACCAATCTGCACGTGTTAATCCCAATGTTCCATATCAGTTGAAAATTTGTGTAGCCAATAAAACATTTCATTTTCTGATACTTTGATGGACAGTCAATTGAGGGACTCAAGTATCATAGGTAATAATGATATACTACTAGGTAATAATGGTATCCAGTAGTATCAAACAACATGAACGATCCAAGAACCTTTAATTTACATAAACATTAGCAGTTTAAGGCTTATAATTATTATATTTTCTACTCATAAAATAACTTGATTTTAATATGCAAAAGAGTCTTATATCAGACAAACACAACTTTGCTTCAGGAATCCACATGAAATAAATTCCCTGATAACAGTGACCGACGGTCCATCAAAATGAAATCATTAATAGGGCGAAAATTACCAGCCAAGATAGATTCCCTTCATCGTATGCATGAAATGGATTTAGATAATCTGTCCAAAGATTAGTAAAAGAATCAGTATGTATGATAATTCATTAGCAAATATGATAAAGGTTAAAAAGTACAGAAATATAAATAAAAGAATAAAACTAGGAGGCTCAACTTTTTTAAAATCCAAGTTATGGAAAAATGTAATGAAAGACATAAGGAAAACAAAAACTAATTATCAATGACTTCCATAACAGATATGCAATCAACTTGTAAAATGAAGAATGTGGCTTAAGCACTGCCCGCCCTCCGACATCAGACATCTGATGGCGGTAGAAACATTTCTCCAGGGAGGGGTGACCTTCATTGATCATTTTATCATTAATTTATGACACACAAGCCTGCATTTTTTTATCCATAGACTACTAGCAACCTTCATTGATCATTTTATGATTAATTTATGACACACAAGCCTGCAATTTTTTTATCCATAGACTACTAGCACTAATTCAGTTCGAACCTCTCCCGACCTGCTAGTCAATCTATACATTATACATAACAACTGTGAACAGAGATGAAGAGGAAAGAGAGGATCACAATCAGGGTAGACCAAAGATGGATTTCTGATGCTCTCCATCTCCTTGTAAACATCTGATTCCAGAATTATAATACCCAAATAAATGGCCCCAAGTCCATGACACATGGCAGCCTCCCATTCCACCCAAAACCCACTCACTTCCCA
Organism: Pontederia paniculata; assembly: GCA_001647135.1. Taxonomy (NCBI): domain Eukaryota; kingdom Viridiplantae; phylum Streptophyta; class Magnoliopsida; order Commelinales; family Pontederiaceae; genus Pontederia; species Pontederia paniculata. Next base: position 52,471 of record LTAE01000708.1, read on the forward strand.
CTTATAAACCCCTCTTCTAGCACCAGTTTCTCTCTCCTCCGAAAATCAACCACATTTGCATTGTTTGTATCACCAAGAGGCCATGGAAAACCTGCTCAAGCTCATCTTCTTGGTGGATTGCAGCTGAGGGAGAAGGAGAAGGAAGAAGAAGAAGCCAAGGAGAGAAGAAGGGAAAGGAAAGGACTGCTGCTGTAATTTGAAGAAAGGAGGAAAAGGACACCAAAGAATTGGAGATTTTGCCTTCAAAGAGGTATGTAAAGGGGATCCTCTTCTCCATGAGTTTTCAGATTTTTAGTAGACATCGAAACAGATTTTTATGCCAATGTCATGAAGGGAGAAGGAAGAACTAGGTTATAGCCATTATGCATGCTTAGGGTTAAGTTAATCTCATGTTTATGAAAGAATCATGAATGATGTATGAATCATATGAAATGATTGATGTTATGCCATGCATGTATGGTTTAAATGTTCAAGTTTATGTTAAATATAACCTAGAAGAAACACTGTCCGAACCTAGGGTGAAATCGAAAAATTGTATAAGGAAAAAAAGGGGAAATACGGACGGGGCCCGATACAGTCGTATCGGCAGAATACGGGCCGTCCGAAATCTCCTCGGACAGGTCAATACGCCCGTATTGATTGATACTGACGGACCGAAAAAAATTGTACGGTCGTACAAAATTGTACGGGCAGGTCGTATTGACCAATACTGGTAGTATTGGTCAATACTGGCGGGTAGTATTCTCAAATATGATAGCGTTGACGATGCTAGCTACCTATATTGATGAATAAGACATAATATTATGATTATAAATCATTAATAATGGTTCGAATTGGACACGAAATGCATGTTATACCATGGATTGATACTTTATGATGATATTGGTGTGATGATTGACGATAACCTAGATGCGAATTGTATGCTCAGTCGTAACTAGGTTAAAAGATGAACAATGTGATGCTTGTTTGATG